>LPNX010768295.1:247671-281601 GCA_001517045.1 Pseudotsuga menziesii
TTGAGGTAGTTATTGCTGAGTAGTGGTGGCTGTGGCAGGACTTTCAGTCCTTGCCCACGTGCCCACTCCACCAGCAGATTCTCCTCTTCACCTTGCGATGGGTAGAAGAATGGGGGTGGCTCTTCATTCATTCTCTCCTCTGGCACGTTATCTCAGGGGTCTATTCATTCCTCATGGTTGTCTATTCATCCCCGTGCATAGGCGGAGCTGTTCACTCTCGCGTAGGGACGCGCAGGAGGAGGAGGTCGATTCATCTTCCTCATGCAGAGCTGAGTGAAGGGGGTGTGCGATTCTGTTTGGGGGTTCATCTTCTTCTCTATTGCACTGGTTAATAGTCAGGGGTGGTGTTCTTTCCTCCTGATCATGCATAGAGTCGGCATTTTTTTGCCTCCACCATTGCTGGATGTTCTCTCTCTCCCCTTCTCATGCACAGGAATTCTGCGTTGTTTTTCCTCACATAGGGAGCGGGTGAAATCGTGGCTGTCACTCAGGATTCTCGAGTGCAAGAGCCATTCACACTCGGGGCTATGTGCCTGTGTGTTCCATACCGGTTTCGGTTGTATGTGTATGTGTCCTTGTCGATTGTGGCCTTGTATGCTGTCTACTATGGTCCGTGTTTGTGTTTTCCTCTATCCATGCTGGGAGTTTGTCTTCTTCCCTGTTTTGGGACTGTGTAAAGTTGCCATAATTCTCAGTGTGTGTTGTGGTTGCTAAAGTACCCTAGTTTTGGGTTGTTTCTGAGTTGTTTTGGCCACGCTAGGGCCAAAAACAACTCTGGGTTGTCTTGTGGGCTTGAGCCACGTTCACCTGTTGGTTGGGACTATCATCTGGTTGTCTTTGCCTTCTTCACAGAGCTGTGAATGGGTTGTTTTGCTGCGGTATGTAGTGGTTGGTATTTGGATTTTGTGAGAAATATTAAAGGCTGGGTATGCATGAGAATACTGGTGATGAGGCCACCAGCTTGGCATTTAGCCTATCCTAGCTCCTTGATGGCCTGGTAAAACCCTACTGTGTGGGTTTGGCTGATTGGAAAACCTTGGCTATGTGTAAGCCTACATTGACCCTTATTCCTTGAGGAATCATGCCCAGCTCGGGGGTGGCAGTGTTGCTGAGAGATTGATGAGCACGCTGGCCTATGGTTGGGTGGAACATTGCAGTGACGTAGCTAGTTGTGGGGTGATTTCTTCATCTAAAGATAAGTACTGCTGACTATTTTGTCTCTGCAATTGTATCTATTGTTTCATGAATCATGATGAACATGTTAAATGTTGGAATGTGTATGTTGCTTCCGCTGAATGTTGAATAACTGTGTATTCTTGTATGTTTATGCATCTTAGTGTGCATTATGTTAATTTTCTTTAATTTCAGCATTGATGCCTGTTCGTGTTCATGGGGGCTGTTTGCCCATTTGTTTGTGGTGTTAGTCGCATCATCTTCACTGGTCGGAGGGTTGGGGACGTGAAAAAGTGGTATCAGAGCTCATGTTGCAGCATGGGCCTGAATGGACCACCAAGATGCAGTGACAGAAGCAGGATTTCTTTCTGCCCAGCAGAAATCAGAGGTTGCTGACAGAAAAACTTCCATAAATTGTCTAAGTGTTTGAACAGTCGGAACACTTAGTGGAATGGACTTCCTATGTAGCGGAAGAGCTAGGCGGAAGCATACCCAATGGAGGACGTTTGGAGGGAAAATTCCAGAAAAGTTTCTAAGTGTTCGACGTCCATCAGCGCAAAATAGTTGATTGAGCGCCTGCCATTGTGGATGGTTAGACAACTACGAGTTCGACGAGTGAGGACTCCGACCGCCGACACCATGAAGAAAGTTTGAAAAAATTTCTAAGGACCGAAATCGTCGACCACCGGAAGAAGATAGTGGTTCGTGCACCTGCCATTGCAGAAGTCTAAAGTACTAGCCTACCGATGAGAAAATACTACCGATGCCGATCAAGTCATGCTTTAGCAGATTGGGTCGTCGATCGAGAGAAGGTCGAAGATGGTGGGCCGATGTTGCGGCTGTTGATGGAACTAATTCACCGACACATAGTAGTTAGTGGTTCCATCTATCAACAGAGGTTATGTTCCGTACAAAGAAGTTGAGAAGAGAAAATTTTTGAAAAATTTGTCTAAGTGTTGAAGACCATCGGCGATCAGCGAAAGATAGTTGTTTGGATCGCCGATACTTAGCCGGTTGAGTACCGCCATTGCGGATGGCTAGACCACTATGCTCCCGACAAGTAGGGCCTCCGACCACCGATGCAGTAAAGAAAATTCGAAAATTTCTAAGTGATTGAGATCATCGTAAGGCATTAGCTATTTGAGCAGCTGATACGTTGGCTCAGTTAGCCAAAAGGACTTCCGATGTAGTCGACGAGAGAAGGTAGAAAGGGAAAAAAAATTGAAAAATTGAAAAATCTTCTAAGTATGGAGACCGTCGGCGAAAGTTAGCCGTTTGAGTAGCCGATGTGGCAACAAGTAGCGGGGAAAAATAGAAGATGAGGTTGCCGATGCAGCGGCGGAAGAGAAGAGAAAGTTTCGGTGGAAATTAGTTGAAGGCAGAGCTGCAATTTCGGCAGAGATCTTCCAAATATCACCGAAACATCGGTGAAGGATAGTTGATTGAGTAGCTGATGCAACGGTAGAAGGAAGAAGAAATTTTTCCGAAAATTTTTCTAAGTACAGAAAACGTCAGAAAACTTTAGAGGATTGGACCGTCGACACATCGGAGAAAGTTAGAGGATTGGACCGCCGACACGTAGGATAAAATTAGAGGATCGGTCCACTGATACGTCGAAAGCCAGAGGAGGATTGGCCCGAAACATCGAAAAAATTTAGTTGATTGGACCATCGATGAGCATCGGATGAAAGATGAAGATAAAACCGCTGAAGTGTCGAAAGGTTAGAGAACTAGCCGTCTGATAGGTAGAGGATTCGACCGCCCACAAACTCCAGAAGCGTAGATGAACAGACCACCAATAGGTCAGGAGAAATTAGTTGTTTCAATCGCTGATGAGTCGTTTAGCTGTAGAATCCACAGACGGTTTACTGCCCGACATTGCAGATGCCTAAGGAACTATCCATCCGATGGATAGTGGTTCTGGTCACTGATACAGTGGAGAAGTTAGTTGTTTTGATAGCTTGATAGCTGAAACATCAGACTGATAGTCAGGATGAGACCCGATTCTGCACAAGGAAAATTTTGAGTTTTTCAAGTGGGATTTTCCAGCAGATTTTCTGAACTCATCCTGCTACCTTACCAATAGACTAAATTTTTTATTTAGTAGACTTGAGTTTTCTCCTTTCAACAATTTATGTGTCATGACCTCAAATACTAAGTGGACATAATCATATTTATCTTCTATTTGATTGTAGACATCATGGTATTCATGACTCTCATATTTTTTTGTTCTTACGTTACTTCATACTTTCTCTTATGTCATCCATACAGCATCCTTGATCACCCATCATCTTTGAAGAAGATAAATTTCAATATACTTCAACATTAGACACCAAGTGAGTTTTTCTTAGATACCATTTGAAATTTATGACTTTAACTCCCCTTGAGTATAAGCTTCCTCTAAAACCAATGGTGGTAGATAATACAATTTTGAAACAAGAACCGAGGTTCATTAACCACATAATGAGATATTACCAGATCTGATCTACATTATCCCTGTTTTTCTCTTCTTTTCACACTGAACTTTAACCAGAAACAACTGTTTTCCTTCTCATCTTTAAAACCCTTAACTTAAAGATATCAATCTCCCCCCGAGATCATGCAACATTTCCTATGCCTTTAAGATGACTGTTCATGCCCTCAATTTTTTAGTTTTTTTTTAATTACAAATGAGATAATTTTTAGAAGTAAACTCCATAATCATTGTCCCATTTGTCATCTCTTTCATCCTTATCTACATTGGGGTAATGACAATAACCATGCAATTTTTCTTTATCCGCAGGAGGTCTTTGGTCTCTCTGTTTCCTAACTTCCATTTTCTTCCACTGTCTTTTAACTTCTACTGGAGCATGACATTTAAGTTGACAATTCCTAGCCAAGTGACCAAAGTTATTACATTTGTAACACTCTATATCAAACCTTCAGAGAGGTATAGACTGGTTATGATTCCTTATCTTCAGCTTTTTAATTTCATCCTTCTTGTACTCATGAACCTTTTCATAAGCCTTGCATTTTAGGGATTTATGACCAAAATTAATACAGGAATAGCAATGACCTAGAAAGATTTTTTGATTTCCATTTATTACTTGTCTCTTGAGATCCTCACGATTTCTTTCTTTGTCATGAAAAGATAAATCATATTCTTTGCACTTTTTCTTTTTAACAAGACTCTTCAGTACTTCAGCATAGCTCTTTGTACTTCCTCTCTAATTAGTGAGTGGGAAACTCTCCGGCTTGTTTTCTTTAACGAAACCTAAACTAGATATGTCATTAGATGATCTTCGACTGTTCGACAGAATGTCATCCAGAATCTTTGATTTTTTAAACTTAGATTTGATAAATTTTTCATCAACCCCTTCTCTAAGTCGAGCAATTTCTTTTTCAAGTTTTTCAGAATCCTGAATTCTCTTCCTGAGAAGAACTACTAGATCTTCCTCACTCTTCTTGGCCTCTTGAAGTTGGTTTCTCAAATCAATAATAATCTGATTTGTCTCTTCTTGGTATTTAGACAGTTTCTCTTTCAAAACTTTGTTTCTTTTCCTACTTCTTTCAATTTCATCTACAACAACCATGTATTTAGATTCTATTTCCACTCCTGGTTCCTTGTCTAAGTTTGTTGTTCCTAAAAAAAGGATTTCATTATCTTCACTCATCTCCTCATCTTCACTTTCTTCCTTGGAATAGAAGTTATTCCTTTTTTCTTTAAACTTCTTCTTACCCTTATGAAAGCAAGATTCTTCATGGTCATTCTCGTCTTGTTTTGGGTAGGAACACTTATGGGAAAAATGTCCAATCTTTCCACAGTTAAAACATTTCAAAGGAATTTTACCTTTGTATTTCCCAGTGCCTTTATTAAGTCTACTTACAAAGAGGGCTTCCTCATCATCTAGATTTTTTGATTGATTTTTGGGAGTGACTTTAAACGCTGCTTCTTTCTTCGAGTTTTTATCCTGTCTAGTTCTCATCTCATAAGCAGTGAGAATTCCATGCAGCTCATCTACTATTACCTTTTTATGGTCATCCCATTCCTCTAGGGTGGAGACCTTTGAGTCATATTTCATTGGTAATGTTCTTAGGATCTTTCTTACCACTTCTTTTTCTTTCAATTTTCCTCCAAGACCTCTAATAGCATTAACCACCTCATCTACATGAAGAAGGTATTCCCCAATATTCTCTTCTTCTCTCATTTTGAGGTTTTCAAATTGACCTTTATATGTCTACAGTTTGGATTCTTTGACCCTAGATGATCCTTGATATATAATATTCAATTTATCCCTGGCTTGTTTGGCAGATGTGCATTGCATAACCTTGGTAAACACATTGTTTGTTAATCCACTCAAGATTGCATTTAGGGCTTTGGAATTTCCTTCATATTCACCTAGTTCAACTATGTCTATAAGGTATTGGTTTCCCACAGGAACCTCCTTTTCAGTTGCAGCCAAAATATTCCATCCAAGGGACATCAGATGGCATCTCATTTTAACACTCCAATATGCATAGTCTTCTCTTGTAAATAGTGGAGGTCCAATAGTGGACATGCCTTCTTGTTGATCCATAGTGGTTTTCATGGGATATTCCTTCTAGTGGTTAAACTATAGTGAAGGAACCCCTTTTGATACCAATTGTTGGTTTATTGGTCAATATTGAGAGGGGGGGTGAATCGGTATTGGTATCTTTTTACTATTTTAACCACTTTTAAATCTATCATCAGATAACACAACAACAAGAATACACACAACGCAATTTTAATGTGGAATCCTAATAGGGTAAACCATCAATACATCCTATAACTGCAAAATTGTTATTTACAAATAGGTTTGTCTGCTACTACAGACAAGGATGGTATTACACCCTATTTTACCAATACCAATTGGAAGGAGGCTACGAACCCCTGATTTATCAGCTACGACTGAAAAAATTCTACAACACCATATTTACCAATGCTAATTGGAAGGAGGCTACAACCCCCTAGTTTATCAGCTACAACTGAAAGGATGCTACAACACCCTATTTACCAGTGCCTATTGGACGGAGGCTTTGACCACCTGGTTTATCAGCTACAACTGAAAGGGGGCAACAATCCCTTACAGGCCTGTTTCCCGCCCTAGCACTGCCCTGCCACCCTGATATGTTTCTCACAATTTATCTCCCACTGAATTATGTCACACCCATTGGTCTCTAATTCTGATCATGCAATTTGAACTGTAGAGACATTGTTTCCATAGTTTGGAAACCATTTCCACACCTCTTCCAACGTTTATAGGTGCTTCCACACTACCAAAATTATTTCCACAGGATCAACTTCTTGATCCAATTAGAGTTGTTGATATTATCTCTAAGTCAATCTGGACCATCGATCTAACCATTAATTTCAGCCTCAAAATTGCCTTTCTGCACCAAGATTTCCTCATCAATGATTCCCCACCTTTGATCTTCATCAATCATTTTCCTGACCGTCGATCTTTATATTGTGGGATGTGGGATGTTGACTGTCCACTTTTTCCTTTCCGCAAAATCCTTTTCGAAAGCTTCTTTCCGTAGGATCCTTTCCACATGATCCTTTCCGCAAGCTTCTTTCCACAATTTTTCTTTCCGCACCGTCGATTTGTTTTAGCGGAACTAACTTCATCCATCCAATCTTTCCAGATTGCAAGATGTGGGATGCGGGATGCTGAAATGTAACATTTTGTTTTTTTGCAAGCTCCTTTCCACAATTTCTCTTTGGCACCGTTGATCATTTGTGGAGTCTTTTCAGACCGTTGATCTTGCGGATTACGAGATGCGAGATGTGAAATCACACTTTCCTATTTTGGACTTCCGTAATTTCCTTCCACAACTTTGTTTCCATATTTTCCTAGACCATTGATTTCCTTGCAGATTTACCCCTGACCGTCTGATCTTGATCTTTTGTGGAACTTTTTATTTTCTGCCTATCTTTTAATGCAGGATGCTTCCTGATAGTCACATCTTGCACGGGATGCTTCCTAACTTTCCATTCTAGAGCTAATGCGTATTTGCTTTCTGTATTTGTAGATTATACAAAAATTGATCCTCATCCATCTGATCTCATGCAACTAACTATGCCACCTCATCATTGTGCCATATCATCACTACCTTCGTCGATGCCACCTCATCATCGTGCCATTTCATCTTTTCTTTGACTTATGCTGTGTTAACTCTGCTAGGGTATCTTTTGTAAATCATAAGCAACTTTTCCATCACTACCTTAGTCTTTCATCATCATTAGGACACCATCATATTCCATGTCATCATATGTGTCATGCCACATCCTCTACTATGCCATGCCATGCATCACTACCTTAAGCTTTCACTGAGTTTGTCCTGCCATCATATCCATTGGTTATTCATTTTTCATTCGTGAACACCTTTGACATCAATGACAACTATATACTTAAATCTGCCAACAGGCTGCTGGAAAATATACAAGGTAGTCAACAGAAGGAAATAGTCCAACCCGGAAGGCTTTGAATCAATCCCACGCAGAGATGATTCTATCCCCGAGTTGTTTGGGAGGACTAAATACTATGGATATGAGGACTCCACTGGAACAAAGGTTTTCAGATCAATGAGATATGTTCTTAGGACAAGTGAGAAATATTTAAAGTGAATGGATCCGAGGTTAACTACTCAAGAAAACCTAAACACGGTATGTAATATATTTGTACTGGAAAATTGTTAGGTATAATAGATAACAAGAAACCAATTACTCAATGTACAAAAATGTAAATCAATATCAATCTCTTTAACCAACTTCAAATAAAACTAAACAATCAAAATTACAAAACTTTACCCAAAATGTTATAGA
The DNA here is from genome assembly GCA_001517045.1 of Pseudotsuga menziesii. NCBI lineage: Eukaryota > Viridiplantae > Streptophyta > Pinopsida > Pinales > Pinaceae > Pseudotsuga > Pseudotsuga menziesii. The sequence goes on from LPNX010768295.1 coordinate 255,671, forward strand.
TGTACAACATGTCCAAGAGGTAATACTAATTAACAGATCAATATCAAGGATTAATGGCTAATCATTAGCTATGAAATAGGGCATGCGAATCAAATAAAGAAATTCATTCAATGCACATTCAATGTGTAAATATTGTAAGGAAAAATCAATATGTGAACCAACACATCAGTAGATAAACAACCAATAATCAGTATGATAGATCGATAGAAGAAAGACTAAAATTCATGAAAGACATTTGATGAATAACCATAGAACATAGCATAAAATGATAATGTAATTTTATTCACTTGCAAAAAAATTACTAAGTACAAAATCACAAGCTTTCCTATTATGTGATTGGTAGTCTGTTCTCCTATATAGGTCCTAGGATTAACATCACTAGTCCCTCCCCTTTCACTTGGGAAATACCCTTCCTTTAAACAATATTACAAAATTTACAAAAAAGGAAATTTCCCAAGATGTGAGATTACAAGATAAATTGGTTTCATGGTTTTCCAGGGGCGGAACATGACTTCGCATCTAGGTCCATCATATCCTCTATGTCTTGATATTTGAAATGCTCCAAGTGTATTTCCATTTTGTATATTTGAGATGCAATCTCCCTCTTTTTGACCTTCTTCCATTCTCGGAGGTACTCCTATATTCTCATCATCGAAGTATGGGGTATCTCAATCCATCTCATGATTTCCTACATTGTAAGTTGAGTGATATCCTGGATCTGCTCCTTAGCTATAGAAAAATATCTTTAGGTTTCTTCTATTTTCAGTTTTGGGGGAAATTCCTCATCAATCGGATCCGGAAATGCCATGTCTAGAAAATCGAGCAAAGTCTTAGTAGCAAAATGCCTTCATTTGCATGCCATCTTTCAATCCTTGATGATGGATTCTACTGCATCATAGATGCTTTCCCAGGTCTTAGTCGTGACTTCGGTCCTCTTGGTTTGAAGTTTATCTATGAGTCAAAAATCATGTGGTATGTATTTGATGTGCTTCTGCCACTCTAGTACATTGCTGAAGGCCTTGGATGCTTCTATCCTGTGAGTATTATGATCGTGCAGGATATTATATTGACATTCAAACATATTATGTAGTTCTTGCATTTCATTGAAACCTCTATACAAACTGGCCATGGTTTGATAGAATTTGTCATGGAACTTGCAAGCTAGTTTCTTAAACTCTTTTGCTGTCAGTTTGGAGAAAGAGGAAGTAGTTGAAACTAGTTGAGAGTCCTTGAGTTTTTTCTCAAGGGTGGAAATACTATTTTCTTTTTGTTTAATCAGAATATCTGATTTCTCAAGCTGCTTCTTTAGGTAATCATTCTTATTCTATAACTGCTTCAACTTGTCTTCATGTTCTTTCTTAAGAATTTGAATCTCCTATTTGTGATGTGCCTCAGTTGCCACCAAGTATTACTTGGCCTTTTGTAGCTCTTTCTCTTTGACCAGAAAGTCCTTGTGAAACTCTGAAACTAAATCAAAATTGGCTCCTACAAAATCCCCCATGGAATCTGTTGTATCTAAAGCCCCTTGCTCGATATCAATGGAATACAAATTCCAGATAACTTGGTTGAGAGTAGGAACCTATTTGAATGCCCCTTCCCTTGTCCTCTTGGTTCCCTTTTTCATCACTGCTTTATCTTTTCTGCTGTAAAAATATTTTCCCAAGGAGACTACAACACCCTTAGCAAAGTCTTCCATCTCCTCTGGAGTTGAGGTGGTTTCTTCCTGAGAAGTAACGAAGGGGTTGGGTTGGGATTGAGAAATGGGAATTTCCACACTGATGGGAGGAATGATCATAGGATAAGTAGTGAAAATAGGTGCAAGAGATGAGGAAGAAGTGAGGATAAGTGTATCAATTTGGGGAGAAGAAATTGTAGAGATGGAAGAAATTTCTAATTTGGGAAAGTGAGAATGTGGGGATGTTGGGGTGGTGTGGGGTGCTAAGGAGGTTGAAGGAATAGGTGAAGTAAGAGGGGAAGTAGAACTAGGTACATCAATTAGTACTAAAGGAGTGGTGGTAGTAGCCTCAAGAATTGGGAATAAATTTACTTTAGAAAAGGAAAAATGGGAAAATGAGAATCAAACATATTCTCATATATCTAGGTGTTGGGGATAGAAGATGTCATAGAATTAAGTATATTAATAGGGAAAGTATAAGGGCCACTTTATTCCTCCAAGTCACTATGTATTTCATGAATTTCAATATCAACTTGAGGTGGAGGTTCTATTTTCTGAATTGGAGGAATCTGCATTGGTACTTGTTCTTGTGGAGCAAGTTGCACTAGTGGCACTTGATGTTCTCCCATGGGAACTTCTTGAAGCATGGGATGTGGATAAATAACTGGTTTTTTTTGTACCTAAACCTGTTCAGGAATGATTTGAGTCTTATGCCTCTTAGGCTGAGGTTCAACCTCTTTTGTTTGTGTCTGCAACTATGAGCTACGATTTTCAAGGTTTTAATTAAACTCCACCCCTTTGTGTAGGGTCTCTATAATCTAAGAAGGTTGAGTTCTTGCAGTAATTTCCAAAACAACCTTACCCTTGGATTTTGATTTAGTATAAAGGGTAGAAGAAGATCTTGTTTCTTGCTCCTTGGCCTCCTTTTCCATATTTTTCCTTTGAAGGTTCACCTTTATTGTCAATTTTACCAGTCTATAATGGAGCATGAAATTATTGAGATCCATTTGGTATTTGAAGAAATGAGATCTAACATTTGGGTCAGCAATCTTACTCAATACCTCCTACAAAACGATAGCTCATCTATAGATTGAGTCATCAGGTTCATCCTGAAGAGCATATTGAACCCTAGCATGCTCCTGCACAAAGAGACTAGCTAGATATGAATTAGGGTCATGCATCCTCTTGGGTTCTTTCCCTGGGTTCATACTATCAATTGCTTTACCCAGAGAAGCTGCACGAGTGGAATTTTGTAGAACGAGAGAATCCAAGTTCAAGGGAAATTTGGGCCAAGACTTTCTTTTGGACTGTGCAAGTTTAGGAAAAAACCCATCGATCACAGTTTGATATGCTACCTCTTGTAACACCATTCGATCTGGTACTATTCCAGGCAGCGGGTGCCCCAAATTTGAATGTAGGAGAAATAATCTCCCACATACCAATCACCATGTAAAGAGATCAATGCTCTGGCTCTTTCAGAAAAAGATGGAGCATCTACCTTGAATATATTTTGGGACATTGACCCTAGAAACAGGTCACAAATATCATAAATATGGGGAACAAAGTTGTCCTCCCACATATCTTAGCAATAGATATGTACTGGTGGTGAATTTTTATTCTAGTTACAACCATGGATGGAAAAGAAGAAGTGGCACAAAACACATCCATAACATCAATTGAGATATAGAATGTCGTCTTCCTTGTGGCTGGAGTCTTCTGATATTTCTCAATTTCTTGTTTCAAATTCATAGATAAAATCTGTGCCCAATTAAAGGAATCTCTTGTAAGCAATATATGGTGGGCTATAGGAACCCATTTGGCCTTGAGCATTAAGCAATTTGGAAATCCATACAACCGACAACATGGCTGCCAGCAATGGAAAGGGTTCCCTAAACCAGGAAACAGGGTAAGAATTGGTTTCCTTCAAGACATATTCGACTGGGTTTTCCATCCAATATTTGACCACTTCCTCAATATTAAATCGGGACATGGCCTCATCGAGAAATTTAGAACTCAATATATGTTGCGGAGGTCCAAGTGCATAATCCTTAGCGAAAACATCAGGATGGAAAAACACCATTGGGGTATGAGTATGGTAATCGAAAGAACGCTTCTTAGGGCTTGCATGGTCTAATTCCCACTTAACTGGGTCCATGTATGGCATAGAAGGAGGTCGAGCAGTAATGCAGTGGAGCTATGAACTCCTAACTTTTGGATATGTGGGATGGTTATGGGGAATTGTGGAAAAATCATCAATGTAAAAAATGAAGTAAATCCTCGACCATTCCAAGTGAAGGGTTTCAGAGACACACCCACTGGTATCAGTGAATATACCATTGTTGGGGTCTTTTCTCTTTTGCTCTTGTAGAGCAGTCTTCATTTTGTTATTTCTAGACATCTTGGAAGAAATTTCTTATTGAAGTTTAGCAACTATGGTTAAAAAACCTATCGTAGTTTGGAAATAATAGAAAAAAATGACCATGAAGGGTAAGTAGTTACTGGTATAAATATTGAGGACCATAGAATTTGTAAGCTCGAGTGAGAAAAATCCGTAGTAAAATCTCTATACACAGTAAAAATTGCAAGTAGAAATGTTGAATATTTCATAATTTAAAATGATTTAAATAATACAAGGCCCAATGATAAAATAGATCTGAGCCGCAGATCTTGCAGAAACAAACAGTTGAGATTAGAGTGGAATAACAAAATGCGGAAAAATTTGGATTTGGGATTTCTGCAATATGCAAATTGCGGGTTGTGGGTTGTAGAACAAGATTGTTGGTTATAATAAAAATATTGAAGTTCCGCAATCTGAAATCCACAAAATTGTGGGTTGCGGATAATAATAATCACAAGTTTGGTTTTTTATTGATTTTCCACTCCATAATCCACAAAATTATGGGTTGCAGGTTGCGGAACAGAAAAGAGAAAAACACGCCGAAATATACTTTTTTGCAATCTGCATTATGGATTGCAAAACCAAAAAGTAAAAAAGTATGAAAATGACTTTTTCACCTTCTGCAATCCGCATTGTGGGATGCGAAAGGCAGAATTGAAAGATAAAATTTTTACTTTGGAAAGAGATTTCTGCAATCTGCAATCCACATTGCAGGCTACGGGTTGCGGAAAGAAAAACATTTTAATGAAAGAAGATTCAAATTCCCGCAATCCACAATTGCAGGTTGCAGGGTGCAGGAAAAAATATTGCCATAAAACCTACAAAATAGGGACTTCCACAATCCGCATTGTGGGTTGTGGAAACACAAAAATATATGGAAAAGGAAAAGAGTTCTTCCGCAATCCGTAAAACAAAAAAAAAACAAGGTTTATAAGGAAATTTTATTAAGTCCAAAACACAATACTTACACTTTAAAATTCCCATAAGATAGCGGCTTCAGAAGTGAATCAAAGGATAATGGGGCTCCCATTTTAATAGTTTAAAATGGGATATGTTGCTTCCAGCAACAAATGGTGACTCACTGGGAGAAGCAACTATCTCTGTGCAGTTCCACATAAAAATTTCAAATAAGATATGTCCGTGTAAAAATATTTCTTAGTTCATAATCAAACAGTAAACTCAGGGAAAACACAAGCAGACCTAGCATAACAATAAATACAATTTCCACTTTACAATCCCATAACCACTGATAGTAATACTGAACAAATGAGTAAGTCTTAAAAGCATTAAGTTATCCCTACAAGCATGATGTCAGTTGTGAGGGAAGTTTTAGATAAGCTTCTCATAAAAATATTGAATCTATCTTATGATCATCAAACCAATAATCACCTTGAATACTAATTTTTTTTATTAGGAGTATATAATTTTTTTTTTTTAGCATAACAACTTAGTTGCAACAACACCACTACCCTGGTAAGGAACAATTGCACGCATAGGTATTACCTGGAAACTGAACAAGCCACCTATGTCAAGAGACTCCTTGTATTTTGGATTTTAGAGCAAAATCAATTACCATGGCTTCGTAACCACCTATTAGTAATTTTGTTCCAAGTCAGGTTGGCTTGTGATAAGACCCCCTATCCTTGAATACAACAAGTTATATTAGAAAATAAAACAATTTACAAATCCAAAATGCAAGCCATTACCTTGGCTTCAAAACCAGTTGATGGTAGTGTCATTCACTGTGCATATCTATGAGCAAGATAGGTTGGTTTGTGATAAGACCCCCTATCTTTCAATTTACATTTATTAGGGTGATTTGTTATTAATTCCAAGGTGATCAAGGTGAGATCATAAAAGAACACAGGTTAAAGAGGATGTTAAATATATGCTTCCAATAATCACTAAAGCACCTAGAAAGAATATGAGAGTACTCCTAAAAACTTAATCATCATTATGAGGATGGATAAAGATAGTGATCATAAGAACTGAAGATTCAATTTGGAAAGTTAGCATAGATTCTGGATTGCATTCCCATGAAGATACGGGTTCTAGTATAAACCAAGTGGATATTTTTGACATATCCAATTTAAAATTCCTGAGTCAAAATGTTCAAGGGATAAGCCACTTTCACCAAACGCGACTAGTTGTTGTAAGCATGTAATGTTTTGTAAAGAAAAGAAACAAGAAATCAATCAAACGAAACAAAATAAAAAAATCAATCAAAACCACATCTATATATAGGTAAGCAAAAATTACCTCAAGAAAAATATTTCTTAAGGAGTTGGATGTTAGTTGGGTAAGCCTTAGAAAGACCCTCCAACATTTGTAAGTGGACAGTACCAGGGCCAAGATTTTTTGTAATAATGAATGGCCCTAACAACAGACCCTTAATCTTGGTATAGTCTCTTTTGTCTTTGACATGGGTTTTGTCCCACTTCAGCACCAGATCCCCAACCTGAAAATCACGACTGGTGGAGGATTTATCTTCAAACCATATTTTTACCATTTGTTTGTGGTGATATAACTTGTTCCTCGATTTCTCCCTCTCCTCTTATAGTTTAAGAAGAGTGTTAATTCGATCCTGCAGAGGGAAGGATTCATCATCACGTGAACAATATTATGCAATGTATAGTGATGGAAGAAGAAGATTTGATGGAAAGAAAAATTCTTTGCCATAGACCAGGCAGTAGGGATAATTTTCGATAGAAACTTTAGGAGTCATATGATCTTCCCATAAAGCATTAAAAATATTTGTATGCCAATTTTTGTGGTTGGTGGACACAATTTTATTTAAAATATTGATCAAATTCTTGTTTGAATATTCTGCCAAACCATTACCTTGTGAGTAATAATTAGCAGAATATTTCACTTTAATCCCCTTTTCAAGGGAATATTGAGTGAGATCAATTGAACTAAAATAAGATGCAATATCAAAAACCAAAGATTGAGGCACCCCAAACTTGGTAACAATGTTACTCTCCAAAAAGGATATAATTGAGTTGGTATTAGATACCTTAAGGGGAATCTCTTCCACCCACCAAGTAAAATAATCTGTTGCAGTCAAAATGTGCTTATGGTGCAATGCAGAGGGAGGAGTAATGGGACCAACAAAATACATCCCCCATTGTTGAAATGGATACTGGACAGTGACAGGTTGAAGGGGAAAGGATGGATTATTTAACTTACCAACACATCTTTGGAAAGGATCACATTTTCTGACAAATTTATGCGCATATTTGAATAATATGGGAAAAAAATATCATGCTCTTAACACTTTATGGGATGAAGTTTCTCCTGAGAAATTTCCACCCGCAAGTCCTGCATGCATGCCAACCAAAAGTTTGTCAGCTTTTGTTTTTTCAAGGCACCTAAGAAAGACACCATCATAATTTCTTCGGAACATCACATTATCAATGAATTGATAAGGTGTTGCTTTAAATCTCAATTTCCTATGCTTTTTGAAGTCAAGTGTTAGAGGGGCATACCCATGATTAAGATTAAATTTAATATCGTCATACCATTCTGATGATGGAGCATAAATAACGTCAATAATGTCAGAATACATGTCTTCCTCTTGAATCTATTGTCTTTCCTGCTCTGGGTTACTTGATTGGGATGGCAGTAAACATACTCCCTTCCCCTTGACCATATTGGTAGGCTTAATATCCAAATCATACTCCTGGAGCGCAGTCATATAGTGAGCTCTTTTTTCTCCTAACTCATTTTGGACCAACACATTTATTATGGCTGCATGGGACGATCAGCTTTGTCTTTGAATTCAACAAACAAGGCCTGGTATGCTTCATATATTTATAAACAACATAAGCTTTCTTGTCCACCCATGTATAATATAACTCATCCCCTTTGAATCTATAACTCATGAAAGAAACCGATATCTCTACGTCCTTTGAATTTTTTTGAGTGAGCATAGCACCATAAGAAACATTAGTAGATAAAGTATATAAAATTCTATTTTTTGAAAAATCAGGAGGCATCAATGTAGGAGCATCCATTATAGCCTTCTTAATGTTAGTGAACACATCCTTTTGGATGTTAGATGATTTAAACACATCATAATTATTAATCATATCTTGAAGTGGTCTAAAAATTTGTGCAAAATTGGGTACAAACCTCCTAACAAAATTAATCTTCCTCAGAAAGGATTGCATGGATTTCTTTGAGCTAGGGAGCCCAATTTTTTCAATTTCTTTGAATCTCTTTGGGTCGATTATTATTCCATCCTTTGAAACAATAAAGCCCATAAATTTTCCTTCTGTGACTGCAAAAAATGATTTCTTAGGGTTCAGAGAAATGCCATACTTCCTACATATTTCAAAAACTTTCCTTAATGGAAACAAATGATCATGTCATTTTTTAGAAAAAATAGTTATATCATCTAAGTAAACAATGACAAAGTTCTACATCAAACCTCTGAAAAATATATACATAGCTCTCTGGAGAGTTGCACCGGCATTGATTATAACAAAAGGAATTCTCCTTTAGGAAAAAGTGCCTCAGGGCATTCTGAAGGAAGTTTTAAGATGGTCAAAGGTTGTGACTAGAACCTGATTGTAACATGGAAAGCTATCAAGCAGAGAAAACATTTATGCACCCAAAACTCTTTGCAATATTTTTTCCATTGATGGAGCAGGGTAGATGTCCTTAGATACTCTATTCAAATTTTGAAAGTCTATGCATAGTCTGATCTCTCAACTCCTTTTGTGGACAGGGACCAGGTTGGAATCCACTGTGTGTGTCTGATAGGGAATATGATTCTAGATTTTAATAGTTTCTCAAGCTCTTTCTTGATGGATGGCTCGAGACTAGGATGCATATTCCTCAGGTTTTTTTGGTAGGGTCTTGCATCGGGCTTTAAGGATATGTTATGTTGCATAATAGAAGAATCAAAGGTTTTGAGATCATCATAAGTCCATGCTAAAACATCCTCATATTCTTTGCATAATTTCACTAAAGATCTCTCCTCTTCGGGAGAACAAGTAAGCACTATATTAATGAGCTAAGGGTTTTTCCCATTGCCAAGATTAACAGTCTTATAATTTATAGTAGAACTATGAGTTTTGTAATTAGGATTTCCTTTGAACTTATCTTGCAGATCAGAGTATTTTTCTAAATTAATGACTGATTTCAGGATCAAGTTGGAAGGAAAATTATTATCAGACAAATACTTTTCATGTTCAACTTCATCTATAGAAAATAATTTAAAAGTGTCCTAGGCTGTCATAAAGTCTAATATTTGAACATCATCATCAAATATTTTCCAACTAGTTACATTATCGGGTATGGAAGGTTTAAACATGAGTTCAATAGAAAAGGTATCAAGAGACAGTCCTTATGGTGGGATGAGCTTAGATGCATTATTTTCTAAAAGATTTGCATCAAAATTTTGTGACCTTAAGATATATTTGATATTAAAGGATTTAAATGAGCTTGTCATGTCTTTGACTAACTTCTGATAATTCAAAAGATGCATAGATAGATAATGGATCTTATTTCTCACCTATTTGACCATAATTTCTGAGTCTCCATAACATTCAATGATTTGTGCTCCCAAGTCTATTGATTTCTTGAGCCCCTATACTAGAGCTCTGTACTCATCAATGTTTTTGGTAGACTTGAATTCTAGTCTGCAAGAAATCATCCATTTGGTGCCCTTAGGATCCATGAGTACGTAACCTGCACCGACACCATCTTTGGATTTAGATCCATCAAAGAAAAGTGTCAAAGAGGACAAATCTAATCTAAAATTTGTATTGACATTATATACATTATGTACAATTTCTCTAGAAAATGGGATAACCTTGCAATTATCAATTTCTGACAATCTATCAACATTCAGATTAGGGGAAAAATCAACAGGAAAATTGCCAAAGTACGAGTCGAGGTTGTAATGCTCAATAGCTATATTGACAAAGACTGCAGGTTCACTTAGATCCATGATTGTATGTTTCATGAAAGGCTCTCTATTGATATTAATCTCATTAGGCCTTCCATTATATGGCAGCCACAAATGAGACTAGTCAGTAGAAAAATACACTTTCAGCTTCTCATACCAATCTCTAGTCATCCACATACCATATGTATTAGGAACATTAGCTACTACAATATCCACAGTCTGATGTATTCTAGGGTCTACATATAATGTTAACATGACGTTCTTGAGCTCACCTAGGACCTTTACTGTAGATCTGTCTAGCTAAACTATTTGAGTAGGGAAAGACTCCTAAGTTGCATTCAACTTGATACAAACAAACACAGGCATAACATTTGATGGTGCCCCTGAATCGATCATTCAATTGTGGACATTTCTGTTAAAAATCTCAAAAGTTTGAAAAAAAGGTGGGACCCTTTTTGTACCAGAATTTTGAGCATCAGGCTTGGTGCAAACTTCCAAATTATTATTATGAGCTTCTCTAGATTTATTTAACACCATATTCTTAGGTAAATTTTCTCTAATTGATGGTATTTTGAGAAGTTCAAACAGAGAAATATTTTCTTTATCCCTCTTTAAACCATTTACCAAATTATATTCGACTTTGGGGATTACCTTTTCTTTTGGCGGTGCTTATTTACCTACATTCAAAGTAGATGTCTTCAGTGGATTTTCTTGTGAGGTCAAATCTTTACTTTCGCTATTGTAGGAATGCTACAGATCAAATAAGGCTTCAGTATCTTCCTCCTCCTCTTCCATTGGTATATCTGAAAATAAATTACCAGTATTTACATGTGGATCTTATTATTCAGTAGGAGGCATCGTATCTATAGCTTTTTGTCTAGTGTCATCATGTTTAGTTTGAGGTGTAGAAGTCAAGGCCCTGAAGATATAATAGATCTCATCATAGGTGAGTGTCTCCCTAGGGTTTGGAGGCAGTTTATTTTGTGGAGGTTGGTAAGGTCTTCTGACCAGTGGCCTTTCCAAACCTCTATTGTTCACCTAATTATTGTTGCTATCTCTTTTAAGAACTACCATGTCATTAGAAATATTTTGTAACAATTTTTTCATTTCCTCCATTTCATAAGGGTATTTGTTAAGAGTTTTGGGTTTAGAAACATTCTCTTGCCTTCTCCTGGATGTAGAAATATGGTCTGACTCTTGATCGGGATTATCTTTAATACCGAACATATATTTCTCTACCAAGAAATCCTCTGCAAAGGCCACTTGCAGAGTAGATTTATGAGCATGCTTAACCCACATAGCAATTGTCATAGGAAAACCCTTAATGTAACAGGATACCAAGAGTTATTCAATATGAAGAACCGTGGAAGGGATCCTATTCTTCAAACAAGAGAATCTTTGGTTGAAATATTTGACTCCTTCATTTGGTTTTATCTTGAGAGAGGATAATCTATGACAAGGTCCTTTGGGGTACTATCATCTCCAAACTTCTGTAGGAATGCTGCCTCAAACTATTGCCAAGAATTAATAGAAGAAGCTTCCAAAGAAAAGTACCAAGTGGAAGCTTGTCCCTCAAAAGAATAAGGAAACAATATACACACCACATCCTCATGTATTACATTCCTCAATCTAATGGCTTGCATGTAGTTCTTGAAATGATCTTCAGCAGGGATCGTATCATCTGGGTTGAACTTGCAAAGCCACTTCTCCCAGTTTTTAGGCAGTTTATGTATCTATCTGAGGACAAGGACTGTGTCTAGGTCAAGCCAAGGCTTATTGGGTCGTTGGCCATTGGTCTCTCTAGTGGATCTGAATATTCTAAGGAAGTTTCACTATCTAATGATTTTTCTGATGAAGATGGAGATGAATGAGGTGGTGTTGGTGGTGGCAATCCACCAGACTGATCATCAATATGTGGATCTTATGGGGATTGTTCTGTAGTTTCCAACAATGGACTTGCTTGGGCTTTAGGAGTCTCTCCATGTTGAGTAATATTTCAAGTACCCGTGTGAACAGGAAAGGTAAGAGTCAAAATAGAAGTAAGCAAAATGTTACTGAGGCTCTGATATGTCTCAGTTCCTAGTTCCAACCTTCTAGTAATATCGTTGGTGTTTTTTATCCACTCTTCAAAAGTGAGGATTCCACTAGTGGGTGGTGTAAAAAGGGTTCCAAGTTTCCTAATGGATCTTTCTGAAACAAGGGTGGTAGGGATTGGTGACTAACCTTCTATAGTGTGTGTTCTAGACATAGAAGCTTGAACATGAATCCTAGTAATGATATGTGATATGGGATGAGGAGGGTTTTTAGTGTTTTGTTGTGACATGTTTCACAATGGCCCTCCTTCTAGTGCTATTTGTTGACTGGTCCGGGCTTGTAGGTTGCTGCAAAATCTACAAGGAAGTCAACAGAAGGAAATAGTCCAACCAAAAAGGCTTCGAATCAATCCCATGCAGAGATGATTCTATACCCAAGTTGTTTGGGATGACTAAATCCTATGGATATGAGACCTCCACTAGCACAAAGGTTTTCAGATCAATGAGATCTATACTTAGGAAAAGTGAGAAAGATTTAAAGTGACTGGATCCTAGGTTAACTGTTCAAGAAAATTTAAATAGGGTGTGTAACAGATTTGGAAAGTACAGTTGTGAGGTATAATAGATAACAAGAAACAAATTACTCAACATACAAAAATGTAAATCAAGTTCAATCTCTTTAACCAACTTCAAATAAACATAAAAATCAATATTGCAAAGATTTACCCAAAATTATAGATGTACAACATGTCCAAGAGGTAATACTAATTAACAAATCAGTATCAAGGATTAATGACTATTCATCGGCTATGAAATAGAGCATGTGAATCAAATAAAGACATTCATTCAATGCACATTCAATGTGTCAGTATCTTAAGGAAAAATAAATATGTGAACCAACACATCAGTAGATAAAAAACCAATAAGTAGTATGCCAGATAGATGGAATAAAGACTAAAATTCATGAATGACATTTGATGAACAACCATAGAACATAGCATAAAATGACAGTGTAATTTTATTCACTTGCAAAAAATTTCAAAGGACAAAATCACAAGCTTTCCTGTGATGTGCTTGGTATCCTGTTCTCATGTATAGATCCTAGGATTAATATCGCTAGCTCCCCCCCATTTCACTTGGGAAATACCCTTCCTTTAAATACTATTACAAAATTAAAAAAAAGGAAATTTCCCAAGATGTGGGATTACAAGATAATTTGGTTTCATGGTTTGCCAAGGGCTGAATGCTACTCGGAATCTACATCCATCATATCCTCTATTTCTTGATATTTGGCATGTTCCAAGTGTACTTCCATTTTGCATATTTGAGATGCAATCTCCCTCTTTTTGACCTTCTTCCATTCTCAGAGGTACACCTGTATTCTCATAATTGAAGTATGGGGTGTCTCAATCCATTTTGTGATTTCCTGCATGGTAAGCTGAGTGATTTCTTGGATTTTCTCCTTAGCTATAACAAAATGTCTTTCGATTTCTTCCAATTTTAGCTTTGGGGTAAGTGCCTGATTATTTAGATCCAAAAATGGCATGTCCAGAAAACTGAGCAAAGTATTAGCATCAAACCACCTTCATTTGCATGTCGTCTGTCCATTCTTGATGATGGATTTCACTGCATCACAGATGCTTTCCCAGGTCTCAATCCTGACTTTGGTCCTCTTGGTTTGAAGTTTATCCATGAGTGGAAAATCATGTGGTATGTATTTGATGTGCTTCTGTCACTCTAGTACATTGTCAAAGGCCTTGGATTCTTCTCTCCTGTGAGTATTATGATCCTGCAGTATATCAGATTGACGTTCAAACATATAATATATTTCCTACATTTAATTGAAATCTCTGTACAAACTGGCCATGGTCTAAAAGAATTTGTCATGGATATTGCAAGCTAGTTGCTTAAAATCTTATGCTGTCATTTTGGAGAAAGAGGAAGAAAATGAAACTAGCTGAGAATCGGCTCATGGATGGCAATGCTATTTTCTTGTTGTTGATTTAGAAAATCTGATTTCTCAATATATTGCTTGAGGTAATCATTCTTTTTCTATAACTGCTTCAAATTTTCTTCATGAGTCTTACTTAAGAAGCTGAATCTATGTTTGTGATGTGCCTCAGATGCCACCAAGTCTTCTTTGGCCTTCTACAGCTCTTTCTCTTTGTCTAGAAAGTCCTTATTCAGCTGTGAAACTAAATCAAAATTGGATCTTACAAAATTCCCCATGGAAGCCACTATATCTAAAGCCCCTTTCTTGATATCAGGGGAATACAAATTCCAGATAACTTCATTGAGAGCAGGAACATGTTTGACTGTTCCTTCCCTTGTCCTCTTGGTTCCCTTTTTCATCACTCTTTATCTTTTCTGCTCCAAAAATATTTTCCCAGAGAGACTACAACATCCTCACCAAAGTTTGTGATCTCCTTTGAAGTTGAGATGGTTTCTTCCTGAGCAGTGACCAAGGGGTCAGGTTAGGATTGAGAAATGTGAATTTTCACATTGATGGGAAAAATGATCATAGGAGAAGTAGGTAAAATAGGTGCAATGGATGAGGAAGAAGTGAGGATAAGTGTATCAATTTGTGGAGAAGAAATTGTAGAGATGGAAAGAATGTCTAATTGGGAAAAGTGAGAATGTTGGGATGTTGGGGTAGTGTGGGGTGATAAGAAGGTTGAAGGAATAGGTGAAGTAAGATGGGAAGTAGAAGTAAATACATCAGTTAGTACTGAAATAATGCTGGTAGTAGCCTCAATAATTGAGGATAAATTTAGTTTAGAAAAGGAAAACAGGGAAAATGATGAATACAAAATATTCTCAGATATTTGGGTGCTGGAGATAGAATATGTCATAGAAATAAGTATATTAACATGGAAAGTATAAGGGTCTCTTTTTTCCTCCAAGTCACTATGTATTTCATGAATTTCAATATCAACTTGAGGTGGAGGTTCTACCTGCTGAATTGGAGGAATATGCATAGGTACTTGTTCTTGTGGAGCAAGTTGCACTTGTGGCACTAATTGTTATTCCATGGGAACTTCTTAAAGCATGGGCTATGGATCAGAAGATGGTGCTTGTTGTACCTGAACTTGTTCAAGAGAGAGTTGAGTCTTCTACCTCTTAGGCTGAGGTTCAGCCTCTTCTGTTTGTGTCTGCAACTGTGAGCTAAGATTTTCAATATCTTTCTTGAACTTTTCCCCTTTGTTTAGGGTCTCTATCATCTAAGAAGGCTAATTTATTGCAGGACTTTCCAGAACAGCCTTACCCTTGTCTTTTGATTTAGTATCAAGGGTAGAAGAAGAGCTTGCTTCTTGCTCTTTGTCCTCCTTTTCCATATTCTTCCTCTAAAGGTTCTCCTCTATTCTCAGTTTTACATGTCTGTAATGGAGCACATAATTCTTGAGATCCTTTTGGTATTTGAAGACGTGAGCATTAGCATTTGGGTTGAAAATATTACTCAATAACTCCTGGAAATCAGTAGCTCCTGTGTAGATTGATTCATCAGGTTCATCCTGATGAGAATATTGAACCCTAGCATACTCCTGCACAAAGAGGATGGCCATATATGACTTAGGGTCATGCATCCTCTTGGGTGCTTCCCCCAGTCTCATAATAGTAATTCCTTTACCCATGGAACCTGCGTGAGTGGAATTTTGCAGAATGAGAGAATGAAAGTTCAAGGGAAATTTGGGCCAAGGATTTCTTTTGGACTGTGCATGTTTAGGAAAAACTCCATCAATAATAGTCTGATATGCTACTTCCTATAACACCATTCAATATGGGACTATTCTAGGAATCATGCGAACTCTATTTCTACCCCAAATTTGAATGTAGGAGAAATACTCTCCCACATTCCAATAACCATGTAAAGAAATCAATGTGTTGGCTCTTTCAGAAAAAGATGGAGTGTCTGCCTTGAATATCTTCTGGTACATTGATCCTAGAAACAAGTCACAAATATCATAAATCCTAGGAATGAAGTTTTCCTCCCACATATCTGAGCAATACATATGTATCGGTGGTGAAGTGTTATTCCAATTCCCACCCATGGATGGAAAATAAGAAGTGGCACAAAATACATCCATAACATAACCCAACATATAGAATGCCAACTTCCTTGTGGCTAGAGTCTTCTGATATTTCTCAACTTCTTCTTTCAAATTCACAGATAAAATTTGTGCCCAATTAACGGACTCACCTATAAGCAATATATGGTGGGCTATAGGGAACCATTCGGCCTTGAACGTTGAGAAATATGGAAATTCATACAACCAGAAAAACATGGCCTCAAGCAATGAAAAGGGTTCCCTAAACCAGGAAATAGGGTAAGAGTTGGTTGTCTTTGGGAGGTATTCAGTTGGGTTTTCCATCCAATATTTGACCACTTCCTCAAGGTTAAATCGGTACATGGCCTCATCGAGAAATTTAGAACTCAAAAGTTGTCGCGGAGGTCCAAGTGCATAAGCCCTGGAGAAAACATCCGGATGGAAAGGCACCATTGGGGTATGCGTATGGTCATTGAATGAATGCTCCTTAGGGATTGCGTGGTCCAATTCCCACTTAAATGGGTCCATGTAGGGGATATAGGGAGGTTGAGTAGAAAATTAGTGGAGTTGTGAACTCCTAATTTTTACGTATGTAGGTTGGTCATGGGGAATTGTGGAAAAATCGTCATTGTCGAAAATGGAGTAAATCCTCAACCAATCCAAGTGAAGGGTTTCAGAGACATGCCCACTGGTATCAGTGAATATACCGACGTTGGGGTCTTTTCTCTTTTTCTCATGCAAAGCAGTCTTTGACCTTGTATTTCTAGACATATTAGAAGCAATTTCTGATTGAATTTTAGCAACCATGGTTAAAAAACCTACCACATTTTGGGAATAACAAAAAAAATGGCCATCAAGGATAAACACTTACCAGTAGAAATATTGAGGACCAGAGAATTCTAAGCTCAAGTAATAAAAATTCACAGTAAAATCTCCAAACGCAGTAAAAATTACAAGTAGAAATGGTGAAGATTTCGTAATTTCAAACGAATTAATAATACAAGACCCAATAAAAAAATAGATCTGAGTCATAGATCTTATAGAAATAAATGGTTGAGATTAGAGAGGAATAAAAAAATGTAGAAACAAAAAACACAAAAAACTTTGGATTTATGATTTCCACAATCTGCAAATTATGGGATGCGGGTTGTAGAATGACATTGCTGGTTATAATAAAAATTTGGAAGTTCTGCAATCCACAATTTGCAAAATTGCAAGTTGCGGGTTGCAGATAAGCAATGTCACAAGTTTGGTTTTTTATTGAGTTTCCGCAATCCACAATCCACAAAATTTCATATTGAGGGTTGCGGAATGGAAATGAGAAAAACACACTGAAATATTCTTTTCCGCAATCAGCAATCTGCATTGCAGATTGTGGAACCGAAAAGTAAAAAGTATGAAAATATGACTTTTCCGCCTTCTGCAATCTGCATTGTGAGATACGGAAGGTGGAAAAGGAAGATAAATTTTTTACTTTGGAAAGATATTTCCGCAATCCACAATCTGCATTGCGGGTTGCGAGTCGTGGAAAGACAAACTTTTTATTGAAAGAAAATTCAAACTCACGCAATTTGCAGTTGCGGGTTGCGGTAAAAATATTTTCAGAAAACCTCCAAAAAAGGGACTTCCGCAATCCGCAAAACAAAAAAAATGAAGCTTATTAGGAAATTTTATTAAGTCCAAAACAAAATACTTATAGTTTGAAATTCCCATAAGAATATTGCGGCTTCATAAGTGAATCAAATGATAATGGGGCTCCCAGTTTAATAGTTTAAAATGGGATCTGTTGCTTCTAGTAACAAGGCCAAGCATTTAGAGGGTAGATGATTCACAAATACTAGTTGTCGGGAAGTGTTCCATCAAGTTTGAGTATGGAGTGTTAAAGAATGTGATTTATGTCCCTTCCCTGGTAGCAAATATGTTGTCTGTATACCAGATGATTCATATTGGCTCACCCATGAGAGCCACATTTGATCTTGACTCAGTGGATATCTCTAAAAATTCTATTGGGAATTTGATAGTGAAGGGAGATGCAAATAATTCCTTCAAGGAATACAAATTTTCTCCCTTTCTTCCTAACCCATATCCAAGTTCCTTATTGACTCATGGTAATGATACAAGAAGTATTTGGCATGAAATACTTGGCCATCTAAATTTAAAAAATCTCCATTAGCTACACAATGAAGAGATGGTTGAGGGATTTCCTCTCATGAAGTCCTCTGAAGGTGTCTATAATGGTTGCTTAGAAGGTAAGCACCTAGAGAAAAAGTATGAGGTTGGGAAGGAAAGAAGAGTTTCCTTTGCACTTGACCTAGTTCAAAGTGATGTCTCTAGACCAATTCCCATAGCATATATGAATGGATTCATATATTTTCTAACCTTCATTGATGAATAATCAACGTATTTTTGGATCTACCTCCTCAAGAAAAAGTATGAGGTGTTCAAAACCTTTAAAATTTGTAAAGCCTTACCTTAGAACACTCTTAGGAATAAGATCAAAGCACTCATATCAGATAATGGAGGAGAGTACATCAAAACAGAATTCTAGTAGCTATGTGCTTCAACAGATATTCAAATGCAACACTCAATCCCATACACACCACAAAAACATGATGTAGTTGAGAGGAAAAACAGATCTTTGAAAGAGATGGCTACATGCCTTCTTAAAGCAAGAAATATTCTACCATATCGATGGGTTGAAGGAGTAAGTTGTGCTCCATAGATACAGAATAGATTTCCTGACAAGTCAGTGATCGATGTCACTCATTTCAAAGCATTGATGAGACATAAGACCAATGTCTCACATCTAAGGGTTTTTAGCTCCAAAGCATGTGTCAAAATTCCCACAGACAAGAGGAAAGCCTTCCAAGCTCAAAGTAGTAAATGCATACTACTAGGATATGCATGTTATGAAAAGGAATACAAATTGATGGAGATTTCAAAAAAAAGTGCTTCATAGAGCACAGTGCTCAATTTGAAGAAGATTAGGTGCATGCTCCATAACTAGCTGAAGAAGAAGAAGGTATAATTACTCAGCCAATTCCATTTGCAGATGATGATGTCTTGACTAATATTTCAGATTCAGATTCCAAATATGAGGATCAATATGATCAATATCTTGATATTGAGAATGAATCTCAACCATATCCAAATCCAGATCCAAGACCTGCTCCCAACCCAAATCCTAAATGGACCCAAAATCTCATTGAAGCTGCTGTGAATAGTGTTGTTCGTTGTGGATAATTATATTCCTACTTCAAAAATGTTATTTCAACCATGTTTGGATCCCAACACCTCACAGAGGGGTTTGGGGAGGATTCCCCCCCACTATAGTTGTCACAGGGGTCCAGGGGTAGTGACAATTGGTTTGGGAGGCCCCCCACTAGAGGGGGTTCGGGGGAAGCACCCCCACAGAAAAATTTAGTAAACAATTCCTTGTAAAATGTTGTAATTTTAGAGTCATGAATTGGTTAACAATGGGTGATTTACAGGTCCATGGTATTTTTGGACCCCATGGTATTTTCCGATGGTATTCCCTTTATAAAAGGAAGGCATTGTAATATAGTTGTGTATGGTATTGTATTGTAGCATTGTAAACAATATTTTTGATTGTGTGAGAGATACTGTGAGAGTGTGAAGAGGAAGTGAACTGGGATTGTTGCAGGTTGTATCCCTTCATTTTTCTAGATGATATTTTAATAAAGGACTGGCAATTTCTAGGTGGACGTATCCCATCTTGGGTGAACCACGTTATATTTGTGTCTCTTGTAATGTGTTTAATATTTGCATCTTGTTTAATTATTTAATTATATAACAATTATTTCTCTATGATCTTGTTTTTATAACAAGTGTTTGGCATCCTGATGACAAAAGAATGACAAGACCTCAATATCAGGATGAAAAACTTGCACTCTTCCATATAGATCCACTTCTCCCAGAGAGGTGCTTCACGATGACAGGGTTTGATCCTCGGTGCTATAGAAAGGATTTCCATAATCGAAGATGGTAGGAAGCCATGGTTGATGAGTATGATTCGCTACAAGACAAGAAGATCTAGGATCTTGTCACTTTTCCTTTTGGGAGGAAGCTAGTTTCAGTGCAAATGGATCTACAAGACCAAACTAGTAGTATATGGAGCCAACACCAAGTACAAGGATAATTTAGTGGAAAATGGGTAGTCCCAAGTCCATGGGTTTTTCTACAATGAGACATTCATTGCTATTGCAAGAATGGACTCCATAAGGCTAGCCTTGGCCATTGCATCTCCGAAGAGGTGGGAGGTACATCACATGAATGTAAATAGTGCCTTCCTCCATGGTAAATTGGAAGAGGATATCTATATGAGATATCTTGAGGGGTACACTTAAGATTCATCCTTAGTTTGCAAACTAAGGAAATCTCTATATGGGTTCAAGTAATCCCTAATGGCATGGTATGTCAATATGTATTCCTTGCTAATGTCACATAAATTCGATAGGTGCAAGTCTAAATGCAATGTCTACATGCAACATAAGGGAATATTCTTACTGTGGATTGTTATATATGTCGATGAATTTCTCATTACTAGTGGATCAGTTGCTGGATTGAGGGATATCAAGTCACCTTTGAGCAAGGAATTCAGCATGACTGATCTTGTATTTCTAAGGAATTTTATTGGCCTTGAAGTGAATAAAAAATCTTTTGGGATCATGATTACATAGTATAGATACATAAGATATTTTCTCAAAACATTCCACATGACTGATTGTAAAGAAAGACCCTTCCCTTTCTTATCTGGCATCAAGTTGGAAGAATGTGGTTCCACACCTTTAGTTGATAGTACACTCTACAGAAATCTCATTGGTAGCCTATTGTACCTCACCCATTCAAGACCAAATTTATCTTATGTTGTGAGTGTTTTTTTCAGATTCATGCAAGAGCCACATGAGCTGCATTAGAAAGAACCAAAGCACATTTTGCATTATGTACAGGGTCTGAGGGAGTTTGGGATCCATTATTTCCCTGGTGCACAACTATACCTGATTGGTTTTACTAATTCAGAATGGGTTAGTGATAGTACTGACAGGAAATATACATCAGGATTTGTGCTCATATTAGGATCTATACCAATTTGCTAGTTAAGCAAGAAGAAAGAAACTCTTGCTCTCTCTTTAGCTAAAGAGGAGTATCGGGGGCTGTGAATGCATGTATTAAGATAGTTTGGCTACATGGGATTATAACATAGTTTTGAATTCACACTTCTCCTTCAGTAGACTTATTTTCTAATAGTTAAAGTGAAATTAAGATATCCAGTCATCCAATACAGAAGTTGTGGACAAAGCACATTGAATTCCAGATGCACTACATTGGGGAACTAGTGCATGGTAAGGGTATCATTCTACATCAATGCCCTATGGAAGAGAATATTGAAAACATATTCACCAAATACTTCACTGAAAATAGATTTTTGTATATCATATCTCTTCTTCGTGTAAAGGTTTGATTCGGTTATTGTTCCTGGTTTCCAGCTCATTTTGAGGGGGGGGGGGTTCCCCATTTCTTAGGATTATTGAGTAGTTATTTTTGCATTGGATTATATGGGTGACCTTTTGTATTAGTTACAAGGGCCCAAGTTTTCCAAGTTAGGATTAACGGGGAGTGTTATGATTAATTATAATCCTCCCTTTGAACACCATAGTTTGATTATCATTTCCTAGCTTAGGAGTAGGTTTCCATCTCACTAGTGCCATGGAGAAATCATATGGGGACCAACTAACACTTGATGTTCCAATTTTCATGAGTTTAGGATATACAGAGGAAAATACCTATAATTTAGGATCCCACACTAAGTCATGGGAGTCCCATCATAATTTCACCCTCGTCTATGTTGAGTTATCCTAAGAAAGGCATCGGTTAGTTCATCTCCAGTTAGTCTAGTACCACATTTCCCTAATTCAAGGAGGTTAGGCATATTTTCCTACCTACCTTGATTAGTTAACTGACTATGAACTAATTTAGTTGTCTTGAGTTAGATTAGTGAGTTCTCAGTGGTGATTTTCTCACATTGAGTTAGCACTGGAGTTAGTCCAAGTTGGTGAATTCGAATCTTACCTAGTGTATTCGAATTCTTCCAATTATATGGTCATTGTAGTACATAAAAGTTAATGTTATGTTAACCAATTTTTGTCTCTTGGTTTCTCAATTTCACCATGAATTTTTTATCAGTGTACATTGAGTTTCATCTTTCATAGTGAATTCATTCAGGCCTGAGGATCCTAAGCTTTGCTAAATTAAAAATTGATAGAGATATCCAACATACATCATATGGTCAGAATTAATAGGGTCCCATGTAGTTCAAATAAAGGAGGGGTTAGTCCAATATCATGTTAAAAATATTGTTGTTAATGATTTTGAAGGCACGGACATATTTGTGTCATTAATGAGAAAGACAAGGGGAGACTATACATAGAGATCACAATATGAAGATTGTTGCAAATTTTTTTTTGATGTCTAGTTTGGATAACCTATATTTGAATGAATTTTTACTTTATATACCTAGTGTTAGAGAATGAGTCTACGAGTGTAGACACAGTTGGACCTCCCTATTTCAAATAATTTGAATGTAGAACAAAACAAGACAATGCATGAACACCTTTTCCTAAATTAATCAAGTATTTATGAGAGACAAAGAAGGGAAGGCTTACATATTTAATAGAGTTTGTCCTCACTGTCCTTGATATACTGCAATCCAACTTCTTAAACGAAGAACCTATGGAAGATTCGCCACAAACAAAAGCCAAGTGGATTGAACTAGAAACAATTTGAGCAATCTAAGTAAATTACAAAGAGAAATCACTATAAATGATTTAACAATCAGATATGGGAAATGAAATGCATCATTGTATTATAAATAGCATAAATAATTACAACCATGACCTTGGTTTTGTAGATCCCTTTCGATGGATATATCCCTTGGGATAATGGGAATCAAGAGTCAAGCACTCTAATGAAATTTTCCAACATCTACCTGCTGTCAATTCTTCCTCCTCTCACCCATGGATAGGAGAATCATGTACAGGAAAAAGAGGATAAGGGGAAGGTTATAGAATAATGGAAATATGATGAGATAAGATCCGAACAATTGTGGAACTCGAGAAAGATCCAAGCAAATAGGAGGAAAATCTAATCCAAATGGATTTCTCTAGAAATATCTCAAAGACCTAATTTTCTATCCGTATGGAGGGTGGCATGACTTGTTATTGGAGAAAGGTACATCTCAATGGGGAGACACTATCTACTGTGGAGGTAAGTTGTGCCATCAACATGGGTTGTAGTGGGAAAAAATTCCTCGAGTGAGTTGTGAGCAGGTTTCTAGGAGAGCAAGGCATGCCTAGTTTGGTAAACAAGTGAATATATAGGGAAAGGAAAACAAGGTTCATTATCCTGTTGCTGCCGCAACTGCCCTCCCCAGATTTACTCGTATTTAAATTTTGGGTCCCTCCTCATCATTTTGCTTGGTTGGATCATTAAAATGCCTAATCCTCTCAGGTGTATCTTCTTTCATTTTACTTTGAAGATGGGATATCAGCAGGTTTATTCATGCCATGTTCATTTTCAGTTGAGTTGTGGATTTCTAGCCGTGAGCAAGTAGAATTCTGTTCTTCAGAGCAGCCTTCGCGAGGAAAATGACTTTGATTGTTAATGCTGCTCAGATCTTTAAGTTTCCCAAAATCAGGCCTCTTTTTGCTGTTAGATCGGAAGCTACAAAGTCTCAGCCCCTCCACCGTTGCGGCTCCAAGATCTTTCCTTCACCCGATCTGAGTTTCGTCTGACGCCCGATTTATTTCAGCCTTCGAATCGCTTGCATGTAGCCTCTCCTCAGCCGCAGTTGCGATGGGGTGATCATTCCCGCGCACGATCTGAAGCTCGTCTGGCGTCCGACTAAGTTTTCCCATCCACTCCGCTTATCCTCTAACTTTCCCCCTCCACCATTGCGGCTCCTAGAGTCTTCCGGTGTCCGAAACTAAAAGCCGTCCGATGTCCGATTTATGGCATATCTCGCTCACGTTTCGCTTGGCCACGACTTAGGTCTCATCTGATGTTGCAGTTGGCAGATCCTCTTGGCTCCTGAGCTCACTTTCTTCTGGCTGCCGACTTGAATTTTCCTGCCAATAGACCCTTGGATAATTTTCCAGGCCCGTATGCGGCATGCCCGGCCGTTTTCTTATGGAACGATGGTTAATCGATAATATTTGTTGTTTTAACCACACTT
Organism: Pseudotsuga menziesii; assembly: GCA_001517045.1. Lineage (NCBI taxonomy): Eukaryota > Viridiplantae > Streptophyta > Pinopsida > Pinales > Pinaceae > Pseudotsuga > Pseudotsuga menziesii. The sequence goes on from LPNX010768295.1 coordinate 279,991, forward strand.
GTGAATTGAATGCAGGTAGTTTCAAGAAGACTGGTAAATGTGCCACGATGAGAAGAAAACTAACCCGTTCGGCAGAGGTATGATTGAAACGATGCGAATGGAGGACGAAGTCCAGAACTGTGAGGGCGTGATCTTAGAAGCGGATCAGTTACCAAGTGTTTGATGATCACATACTGACAAAAGATCAGAATATGAAGCGTTGGAGAAATTGAGAGACCACACATCTGAGGGGAAATGGAGCGACTCAGTAGTTGTTGTTTAAATATTGGAAAGTAGGAAAGAGACATGGCTTTTTCCCCTGGAAAATTTTGTAAATGTTTTCTTGTAAGAGGAACTATTTCGTTTTGCAAAGGAAACTGCATTTTTACCTGTCGGAGAGAGTGTAGAGTGGAATGTATCAATGCAACTCAATGAATAAGGTTGAAGAGGAACTATTTCATTTTCATCCATGTTTCATTTACTGTAAGAATGTTTGATGTTCTGAATTTATGTTCTTGTTAAATGTTCTTCAGGAGTTTCTGGGATATTTTTCACTTTGAGTAATAAATGTTGTTATAAAATGATCAGCTATCTGGTTATTTGAATATTTATAAGTGTTCATGTGTCTTGGAAGAAGTACCAGCTATCTGTGTTTCTTCAGAATATGTGTACAAAATGTATTACTCACTCAAAATGATAACATTGCCCCCTAGGGATAGATTAGATAGTTAGTTTATTTCTTATTGTGTCTGATTTGGTTGCTTGCGAGCATAAGGCGAGAGGCAAGAACCTGCGCATCACGTTGTGACCACTCCCCGCATCTAGATCACCCTGCATTTAGTTAGGTACTTGCATTTCATTCCTTTAAGTCAAAAATACAAAAACTCAGTGGGCCAGGCCGTAACCGGTAAATCCTTTGTTTTGTTTCTTGACCTACGGTAGCCAGACCACAAACTGGATGGATTCCCCATTCCAAACAGTCAGCGGGCTAGTTGGGAACGTTGATTGGGGAGAATCCCTTACTGTTGCCGCTTGCGAATTTCCAGGCCTCAACAGTTTTGGTGCTAGAAGGAGGGCCGCCAGTGCATGCCTGGCCGAGGAAACCCGTTTTACCAAGATTATTCTGCTAGTTACAGTTCTGAAAGTAGTGGACCACGTAATCCAATTCCAGAAGAAGAAAACAGAGAACATCTATATCCTGTTCGCAACAAAATTGTTAACGATTTGAGAAGACATACCCGTGCTTATGTGAAGAAGATTGGAGGGTTGCCAATCCTCCACGAATTACCTAGAAGAGAGTACAAGAAGAAAGACCGTCCTATAGTGGAACATTCAGTGTTGGTTGGAGACTGGGAAGAAATTGTAGATACTGCTTTGCAAAAAGTTGAGCTACCTTTGAATCAAGAAGGCCCAGAAACCCCTTACATTTCTCCTGTTCACACTCCTATTGGTTCCCCTCCACACTCTCCACCTCAACTCATGGCCGGTGTTAACACCAACCAACCTCCTCCCAATCCACCTAACCCACCGCCCGCATGGAAATCCAGGTCACCCCTAAACCTGACTCCCCCTTTGCATGACCTACCTCAAGCCTTTGAGAAGTTACTGCCTAAATTTGACCCCAATGAGAAG
>LPNX010768295.1:284508-313504 GCA_001517045.1 Pseudotsuga menziesii
GGGTTGATAGAGTCACCCCCAAGTCTACAATAGGAGTGTCACCCTATACCCTTGTATACGGTAAAGAAGCTATCCTACCTCCCAATCTCATGCTACCAGCTTCCATGCTAGCCCAAGAGTCTAGGGGGTCAGAGGATGAAGTTATACAAATAAGAATATATAATCTCTTGAAAGTAGAAGAGGCCAGATCCAAGGCTAGAGAATGTTTTAAACAACAGCAAGAGTCAGTTAAGAGATGGTTTGACAGGCATAAAGCTGGGACAAAAGACTTTGAAATAGGAGACTTAGTCCTCAAATGGGACCACCCCCATGATGAGAAAGGAAAGCATACCAAATTCCAGTAGTTATGGGTAGGCCCTTTTCAGATTGTANTGCGTAGTTTAAGTGGACTGAAACTGAAAATACTGCATTCAACAAAATCAAGACCGATGTTGCCCATGCGCCCTCCCTGAAAAGTCCATACTTTGATAAAGACTTCATTATGTACACATTTGCATCCGATGATTCATTGGCAGCCGTGCTTACACAAAAGGAGGACGGGGGTGATGAATTCCCAATCTCTTTCATGAGAACTGGGCTTCAAGGGGCTGAATTAAACTACCTAGCCATTGATAAGCAGGCTTACATAGTATTTAAGGCAGTAAAGCTTTTCAGGCCTTACATATTAAAAAATCGGACCAAGGTAATAGTCCCTTACCCAGCAGTAAGATCTCTTCTCATTCAGAAGGAGTTGGGAGAAAGAAGAGGCAACTGGGTAACAACCCTTCAAGAATACGACCTCGAATTCAAACCGACTACTATAGTGAAAGGTCAAGGGCTATGCAAATTGATGACTGGAAGTAGAAATAACGAAGAACAAGCATTGGAAGAGGAAGCCGAACTCCATGTAATGGATGTATGCCCTCTGTTTACAGCTCCTGAGTCCTGGTATAGGGACCTTGTGCATTACTTACAATCAGGGATATTACTAGAACATTGGAATTCCAAACAAAGAAGAGCTCTGCGTCTCAAATCAGCCTCCTATCATCTTGTTGAAGGAGTGTTATTTAGAAAGAATTATGACGGGGTTCTTCTTAGATGTTTAGAAAAGGAGGACGCAAAGAAAGTAATGGCAGAATTACATGATGGTTCGGCTGGGGGACATTATTCGGGTGACACTACAACCCACAAAATCCTTAGAGCCGNCCTTGTAAATAAATAAGCTGTAGAGTTGTTTTCGAGTCATGCTTTCATTTTATTTAATTTTAGTTTTGATTTCAATAAGGGGATCGAAATTGCGGTTGTCTGGAGGAAATAAAGGTTTTGGGGAATGGAAAACACGTTGAGTGTCAACCTGTGTGTTGCTAAAGAGTTCTTTCAGCCTAACAGTTTTCTCAAATAAAATGTCGTGTGCATTGAAGTCCTGCTTAACCCCTATGAATTAAACCCGGTTCGGGAAGTCTGGAGTACTATGTCGAGGTTCCATCCATATCACATTTGAAATGTCAAAGGAGCAACAGTAAAGGACCCACAGAAAGGAGCAGGGTGAACAGTGTATTAAATATAAATGATCCCATGCCAAGAGAAGAATGCCAAAAGGAGAATAAAGAGTCAGGATTCTATAAAAGCATCACACATCAAAGCAGGTGCTGAATCATAAGTACTAAAGGCCAAAAGATCCTCTCCATCAGTGAGCTGAAGCTTAAAATAGACCACTCACACAAAAGGACACTATGGGATAGAGGATCCTGAATTAAAATTCAGTAAGAAAGGCACACAGAAAGACTCAAATANCGCTCTTCAAGGATGGACATGCACATGTAAGGAAATGTGACATTTGTCAAAGGTGTGGTGGAAGACAGCCCAGGGCAGTAGCACCCCTGAAGCCTGTTATGATCACAGAACCATTTGAACAGTGGGGGTTGGACATTATTGGAGAAATAAAACCGAATTCTTCCCTACTGCATAAGTACATTCTTACTGCAACTGATTATTTCACTCGCTGGGTCGAAGCTATACCATTGCGCAAGATCAACGAGGACGAAGTCATCAGCTTCCTACAAGATCATATCATGACCAGGTTTGGAGNAGACAGATACTGCTGTTTATTATCTGCTGCGATCCTGTGGTGTCCACACTGTTAACTACCTGAAGATAGAGGTAATAATAATACTCATCCTTTGGCCCCAACAGAGTTATCCGGACTTGAAGGCTTCAGTTTCCACTTTCCCTAAATGGATCATCATCAATGATTAAGGTATGCACTTCTGTTGGTCGAGGAATCCATATGGCTGGAAGAATTCATTAGAAACATTCTGGTTAAACAGTCTGTTGCTCAAAGTATGATCACCCAGAGATCTAGGTTCACCAGGAAATCGCCAGTTGTTCTTGCCGCAACTGCCCTCCCCAGATTTACTCGTATTTAAATTCTGGGTCCCTCCTCATCATTTTGCTTGGTTGGATCATTAAAATGCCTGAGTCTCTCAGGCGTATCTTCTTTCGTTTTACTTTGAAGATGGGATATCACCAGGTTTATTCATTCCATGTTCATTTTCAGTTGAGTTGTGGATTTCTGGCCGTGAGCAAGTAGAATTCTGTTCTTTAGAGTAGCCTTTGTGAGGAAAACAACTTTGATTGTTAACGCTGCTCAGATCTTTAAGTTTGCCAAAATTGGGCCTCTTTTTGCTGTTAGATTTGAAGCTGCAAAGTATCAGCCCCTCCACTGTTGCGGCTCCAAGATCTTTCCTTCACCCGATCTGAGTGTCGTCCGACGCCCGATTTATTTCAGCCTTCGAATCGCTTGCCCGTAGCCTCTCCTCAGCCGCAGTTGCAGCGGGGTGATCATTCTCGTGCACGATCTGAGTGTCATTCGGCGTCCAACTAAGTTTTTCCATCCGCTCCACTTATCCTCTAACTTTCCCCCTCCGCCGTTGTGGCTCCTAGAGTCTTCCAGTGTCCGAAACTAAAAGCCGTCCGACGTCCGATTTATGGCATATCCTGCTCGCATTTCGCTTGGCCGCGACTTAGGTCTCATCCGACATTGCGGCTGGCAGATCCTCTTGGCTCCCGAGATCACTTTCTTCTGGCTGTCGACTTGAATTTTCCCGCTAATAGACGCTTGGATAATTTTCCAGGCCCGTATACGGCATGCCCGACCATTTTCTTGTGGAACGGTGGTTAATCGATAATATTTGTTGTTTTAACCACACTCGTGAATTGAATGCAGGAAGTTTCAAGAAGACTGGTAAATGTGCCACGATGAGAAGAAAACTAACCCGTTCGGCAGAGGTATGATTGAAATGATGCGAATGGAGTATGAAGTCCAGAACTGTGAGGGCGTGATCTCAGAAGCGGATCAGTTACCAAGTGTTTCATGATCACATACTGACAAAAGATCGGAATATGAAGCGTTGAAGAAATTGAGAGACCACGCGTCTGAGGGGAAACGGAGCGACTCAGTGGTTGTAGTTTAAATATTGGAAAGTAGGAAAGAGACAGGGATTTTTCCTTTGGAAAATTTTGTAAATGTTTGCTTGTAAGAGGAACTATTTCGTTTTGCAAAGGAAACTGCATTTTTACCTGTCGGAGAGAATGTAGAGTGGAATGTATCAATGCAACTCAATGAATAAGGTTGAAGAGGAACTATTTCATTTTCAGCCATGTTTCATTTACTGTAAGAATGTTTGATGTTCTGAATCTATGTTCTTGTTAAATGTTCTTCAGGAGTTTCTGGGATATTTTTCACTTTGAGTAATAAATGTTGTTATAAAATGATTGGCTATCTGGTTATTTGAATATTTATAAGTGTTCATGTGTCTTGGAAGAAGTACCAGCTATCTGTGTTTCTTCAGAATACGTGTACAAAATGTATTACTCACTCAAAATGATAACATTGCCCCCTAGGGATAGATTAGATAGTTAGTTTATTTCTTATTGTGTCTGATTTGGTTTCTTGTGAGCATAAGACGAGAGGTAAGAACCTCTGCATCACGTTGTGACCGCTCCCCGCATTTAGATCACCTTGCATTTAGTTAGGTACTTGCATTTCATTCTTTTAAGTCAAAAATACAAAAACTCAGCGGGCCGGGCCATAACCGGTAAAGCCTTTGTTTTGTTTCTTGACCTACGGTAGCCGGACCGCAAACTGGATGGATTCCCCACTCCAAACAGTCAGCAGGCTAGTTGGGAACATTTATTGGGGAGAATCCCTTACTGTTGCCGCCTGCGAATTTCCAGGCCTCAACATATCCATAATAATCTCTTTAGGGATTGTGACAATGCCAGGTTATAGGATTCATGATATTGATGAAAATATCATGTAATAGATTCCCCCCCAAAGTACAAAACTAGAGAGAAGTGATAGGTGGTGTACTTTGATGTGACTACCAAAGTGAGGAACCATCGATCAAAGAACTAACAAAAAAAATCAAGGAATTTGAAATAAATACTTTAACATCTCTGAACCAAACATATCAATGAATCAAAGCATGGATTTCAACTAATACACTAAATATCTATGCAAATACTGGAGGTCGATATGGCCACTGAAGATAAAAAAAATGGATCCACATCATCGAAATAAGATGTAAATCGTAACTACAATACCATACACAATGGATATATGAAACAAGTATAACATAGCCATCGACCAATATAATGATGATCTATGTGACAAAGTACCCACATGTGGTCCATGTAGGAAGTGACTCAAACAATCTCCATCACAGGCTAGGTAGGATATGCAACAAAAAGGTATCCTAGGGTCTTCAAACTGATACCAAATCGATACGATCCTAATCATGTGATTAAACAACTTGAAGTCGAGCATGGTAAGAACCACTTGATTACCTATCTGTGATGTGAACCTTTAACAAGTGCGAGAGAAATCACCAGTGATGACAATTATACCCAAGGTATCACATTACATTCCTATGAATGTGAAGGGATGAGACAGTGTTAAACATCCATGGAATCATTCGATCAGAGGTCAATGATGTAAACCTATTGTCAAAGACAAGAAGACCTACCATTGAGGCATGTAGGATTCAAGGTACTAAGTGGTTTGTAAATATAACCCCTAGATGATGTTTTGGTGTCAACACGAATAGATCCGTCGAATGAGGGACATTATGTGTCCCATAATTGATAAGAAACTGATATAGGAGGATGAATTTAGAATATATCTCAAATTATTATGGACTGACAAAAGGTGTATGGGAAAGTGATGTTGAGAAACTATATCAGGGATGATTGGCATGAAAAAAAGGCTTGAAAACTGCAAAGTTTGACTAAAATGGAATACTTCCCTTAAAAACTTTACGACATGGTAAATGACCTAGAAACATTGACTCGATGAGACAAAGGCCAAGAAACAACGCGACATGAAATGAAGGATTATTCAGATCACCCAAAGGAGTAAAGAGACTCATATACTTTACATGACCCAAAGATAAGCTTATTACACAACTATTTGGATGAGATACAAACATGTGCCATGTTCAATGGTGATAAAATGCTACCATAAATAGGGATTTATATGCATTTCCTTTTCCTATTCCCCCTAATGCTTAATGAGTACCTCTTTGTTTAATAACGAGCTTGAGGAGGATAACAGATGCTCAGTATAGCCCATCCTTCATATGAGTCCAGTAGCACATGTTTTATGCACCTAATAAAAGAGTGGTTTGATCATGAAATGGTCCTTTAGTGCTTGATTTTATGAGTCCAATGAAGATAAACTCAACGAGTTTTCATATTTAGAGAGCTTGAATAAAACTAAAGAAGACTCCAAGGTGATTTTTTTTGTAATTTTAGTCCCTAAGGCCTGAAAAGGTGTAAAATAATTCCTAGGAGAACTCTCTTAGTCATGTTAGAATAATCAACTCATAGTTTACCCATTTAGACATTAATTTAATTATTTCTGTCTTATTAGCCTAGTTCATGTGTCCCACCTTGTGCAAGTTGTCTTTTACCTATCCATAGTGGTGAAACTTGCCTCATTTGACTCATGTAGCACATGGGAAAGCCCAAGGAATCAAATCTGCTTTATTCCTGGCCTCCTAGGCGCCCTTCTACTTTTTCTGCTTTATTCCCTGCTTTTTCAGTGTTTTAAGGCAAATAGAAAAGCTAGACTAGGTGAGGTGAACTAGTTTTTTGTCCTCTTCATCATCCACTATTTTCTCCATGAAAAAGCATGTATGAGCTACCATTCCACCACTCTTTATCTTTCCTAAGCCATTTTTCCAATTCGTGAGCTCCATGACAGATTTGGGATCAGCTTTTTACACCTATGGGGGATTTGCTTATTTTTAGTAAGCCTACTTTATGCTAGATTCGAATTGATCCTCATGCATTCGAATCCCTGATGTATTTTATTTATTCAGCAACCTATGTTATTACAGGGTCGCCTATTGTACACTGATTCAATACAGTTTAGTGTTCAGCTCCAATTTTCAGTCTCTTTGTGAGTGATTTTGCATGATCAATTGTTAATTGTTGTGAGTAAAATTAATGTATCACCTGGTTCAATTTCCACATGGTATCAGAGCCATTGTATATTATTTCTCTCCTTCAAAAATTGTTTTGCAAGTTCGACATCAGTGACTGGGAGCCTTCTACTGACAGCCGGGATAGATTTTCTAAGCTATGGATCAATCACAGAAAACTATCTTGACTCCCTTCAATTCTTTGAATGGAAAGCAAAGATGGAGATACTGTTGAGAGCGAAAGGCCTCTATAGGGTGAATATGGCAATAGAATTAGAGCCCAATGTAGCTGCAGAGAAGATAAAATGGCACAATAGAAGGGATGAGGCTTATGGCCTCCTGTGTCTAAGTATTTCCAGAGACCTCCTTTTCCATCTCGATGGATTGACATCACCGAATGAAGTATGGGAGAATCTTGCTGATATTTTTGGAAACAAAGATGAGATGAGGGGACATCAAATCGAAAATGAGCTGATTTCTTTGAGTCCAACGAGCTTTGAATCCCTGCAGCTATATTTCTCCAAGTTCAAAGCACTAGTTTTGCAGCTGAAACAGTGTGGTATCAAAAAGAAAGATGATCAGCTCGTACTAGCCATCCTCTTGAAGCTGTGCCCTGATTATTCAGTGTTTGTTTCGACCTTCTATGCCACAAAAATGACAGCTCTAACCTGGAAGATGCCTAGCCTTGCAGATTTCATGGAATCTCTCACATAAGAACAGGACAAGCTGGTGATGATGGGCACCATCAAACCATCCAAAGATCAAGATTTGATTGCTGGAGATTCAAGGGTGGATTCAAAAAGCAAAAATAAAGCTAAAAAGCCACCTGAGCAAAAGAGAGACAAGAAATAGTCTCCAGAGGATCCACAAGGTCCCAAGAAGAACTACCAGAAGAAGAAAAACAAAGGTGAAATGAACAAGTGTGCATACTGCAATAAGGGAAATCACTCTAAAAGCTCTTGTATGAAAAAGTAGATAGACATGCTGACCCAAATCCTAGAGAAGAATGGCATCTCCCTTCCAGAAATCTCAAAGAAGAGAGAAGGAGGATCAAGTTCAGATGACAGATAGAGAGTTCATGCTCTAGTTGCTGGCACATCAAGCTCACCCAGTTTTATCATTGATTCTGGAGCTTCAAGACACATGGTTTTGACTAAGGAGGCCTTCTCCTCACTGGACAAGTCGAAAGGACCATCTATAGTACTGGGAGATGACTCTCTCACTAAAAGTTTAGGTAAAGGAAGGATAGATCTTGATCATGGTCAGTTCAGCAATGTGCTGTATGTGCCTGGTCTTGCCTCCAACCTCCTATCAGTGTACTAGATGACCCACACTGGGTCTCCTAAGAAGGTCATATTCTCCCCCGATGAAGTTGAGATCACAGAGATTTCAACTGGTAGAGTCATTGCAAAAGGAGTTGTGAATCATGCTCAAAAGGTATACATGTTCTCACACTTCCTACCTTACTCAAACCCCTCTACTCTTCTGATTCATGCTAATGAAGCAAGCAAGCTTTGGCATGAAATATTTGGCCACCTAAACTACAAATATCTTTCTGATCTTAGTGAAAAAGAGATGGTCATAGGGTTGCCCAAGATAAAATTTTCCAAAGGAGTCTGCCAAGGTTGTATCCTAGGAAAACACCCAGAGCACAAATTTGAGAGAGCTAGTCATGAGAGAACCTCTACACCCCTTGAGCTGATCCACAGTGATGTTGCTGGCCCATTCCCTCATATGTCCATGAGTCAGGACAAATATGCATTGACTTTCATTGATGACTTTTCCAGGTATTGCTGGGTTCACTTCCTGAAACACAAGTATGAAGTTTTTGGCCTATTCAAAGTCTTTAAGGCTTTGGTTGAAAACCAGTCTAGAAGGAAACTCAAGGCCCTCAGATCTGAAAATGGTGGTGAGTATGTCAAGTTTGAGTTTATTAATTATTGTGCAGATGCAGGAATTCAGATGCAACATTCTATCCCTTGCACACCACAGCAAAATGGTGTTGCTGAGAGGAAGAACAGATCACTGAAGGAGATGGCAACATGCATGATGGAGGCCAAAAATTTGCCACCAAAGTACTAGGCCGAAGCTATCAACTATGCAGCTTATATTCAGAATAGGGTGCCTCACAAACAGCTTGATGGCATGACTCCCTTTGAAGCATGGAGTGGGCACAAGCCAGATGTGACTCATTTCAGGATTTTTGGCTCAAAGGCTTGGGCTAGAATTCCAACAGAGAAGAGGAAGGCTTTGCAACCCCAAAGCCAAGAGTGTATTTTTTTTGGATACTCTAAAGATTCAAAAGGGTACAATTTGATAAATTTGAACACAAATAAATCCTTCATCGAAAGGTGTGTTCAGTTTGAAGAAGAACCCCTTGCAGCAGTGGAAGTTGGTGAAGCCTCTTCACCACCTGAACCTCAAGAAGTAAGTAAAGAGTTTGTTGAAAATGCTAATTCTGATTTGTTTGATTGAGATGAGTTTATTGCAGACCCTAAAATCCCTACAAGGCCAAAATTGGCAGCCAAGACACTATATGGAGCAGGAGAGCTAGCTAGGGATCCCAATGACCTAAGGAGGACTAGATCTTAGTTTGAGAGTGGTCTGTGCATGAAGGATCCTATGTTTACTGAAAAATTCTATTTGATGGTGGAGTCTGATCCTGAAACATATGAAGAATCAACAGGAGATCCAAGATGGCAAACAGCCATGAAGGAGGATTTCAGCTCACTCCAGAAGAGCAACACATGGGAGCTAGTGGATCTTCCCCCAGGGAGAAAACTAGTACAGTGTAGGTGGGTCTATAAGACCAAATTTGCTGCTGATGGTTCATCACTGAAGTACAAGGCCAGATTGGTAGCCAAGGGCTACTCACAGGTTCATGGCATAGATTAAAATGAGACTTTTGCCCCAGTGGCAAAAATGGATTCCATCAGGCTAGCCTTAGCCATTGCAACCTCAAGGCAATGGGAGGTACATCACATGGATGTAAAATGTGACTTATTGAATGGAGATCTCACTAAGGAGATATATATGCAGAAGCCTCAAGGTTTTTCTACTAACCCTTCTCTTGTGTGCATGTTGAGAAAGTCATTGTATGGGCTAATGCAAGCCCCCAGGGCTTGGTATGCCAAGATCGATAGCTTCTTGCTATCACTGAATTTTGTTCGGTGCAAATCAGATCCAGATGTCTATTTGAAGTTAGTTAATGGTTCATTAATGATCATTGTGTTATATGTTGATGACCTCCTCATTACAGGAAGCTCACAGGCTGAGATTGCTTCCTTAAAAGGAGCTATGAACCAAGCCTTCTCCATGACATATTTGGGGCTCTTAAGACAATTTTTGGGGTTTGAGATTGCTCAAACCAAAGCTGGAATCAAGGTGCACCAGTCCAAATATGCCTTGGACTTGCTGAACAAATTCAGAATGAAGGATTGCAAAGCAATCAAAACTCCTTTCCTTTCAGGAGTGAAGCTGGAAGAAGCTGATTCTTCACCTATGGTAAACAATACACTGTATAGGAAATTGATTGGATGTTTGTTGTATTTGACACATATTAGACCTGATATTTGTTATGCAGTAAGTGTGGCTTCTAGACTCATGGATCAGCCTCAAGAGATCCATTTCAAAGCAGCCAAAAGGATCCTTAACTTTGCTCAGGGAACAAGGACACATGGGATCTTCTATAAAGCAAAATCTGATCTTGATTTGATTGGATTTACTGACAGTGATTGGGCAGGTGATAGCATAGATAGAAAGTCCACATCAGGATATGTGTTCATGCTTGCAGAAGGTCCAATTAGCTGGTTAAGCAAGAAATAGAGTGCCATTGCACTCTCATCTACAGAAGCAGAGTACAGAGGAGTTGTTAATGCAGCAACTCAATGTTTATGGTTGTAGGTTTTACTTGGAGAGTGTGGCTTCAAACCAAAGTACTCAACTACCATCTACTATGATAACCATAGTACCATTCGAATCTACAAAGATCCAGTTCAGAAGCAGAGAACCAGACACATTGAGATCCATATGCACTACATCAGAGAGCTTGTGCATGATGGCACCATTCACCTACTCTTCTGTTCATCTTCAGAACAAGTAGCTGATATATTCACCAATATCAAATCACTACTGGGGATTGCTGATCATGCTATGAAATCATGAGTGAAGACAAGATTCTACAATTTTGTTTTACAGTCCATGTTTAAGGGAGGATTTTCCCAAGTTGGTTTTGCCTCTTTCCTTGTTTAAATGGACATGCAGTATGTAAAGGGTGACTAAGCATTGTTGCTAGGCCCTATAATTTTCTGATATATTACTCATAATTCAGGATTAAGGGGGGTGTTAGAATAATCAACCCATAGTTTACCCATTTAGACATTAATTTAATTATTTCTGTCTTATTAGCCTAGTTCATGTGTCCCACCTTGTGCAAGTTGTCTTTTACCTATCCATAGTGGTCAAACTTGCCTCATTTGACTCATGTAGCACATGGGAAAGACCAAGGAATCAAATATTCTTTATTCCTGGCCTCCTAGGTGCCCCTCTACTTTTTCTGCTTTATTCCCTGCTTTTTTAGTGTTTTAAGGCAAATAGAAAAGCTAGACTAGGTGAGGTGAACTAGTTTTTTGTCCTCTTCATCATCCAATATTTTCTCCATGCAAAAGCATGTATGAGCTGCCATTCCACCACTCTTTAGCTTACCTAATCCATTTTTCCAATTCGTGAGCTCCATGACAGATTTGGGATCAGCTTCTTACACCTATGGGGGATTTGCTTATTTTTAGTAAGCCTGCTCTATGCTAGATTTGAATTGCTCCTCATGCATTAGAATCCCTAATGTATGTTATTTATTCAGCATCCTATGTTATTACAGGGTTGGCTATTGTACACTGATTCAATACAGTTTAGTGTTCAGCTCCAATTTTTAGTCTCTTTGTGAGTGATTTTGCATGATCAATTGTTAATTGTTGTGAGTAAAATTAATCTATCACCTGGTTCAATTTCCACAATTCAGTGGTTGAAAAAAGTATTTGTTTTTCATAATTAGTCTACCAGGTCCGAAAAAGCGGTAAACTATCACCAAATAGATTCCCCTTCGATAAAAAGTGTAGAGCTTAAAGAGTTTATCGAGCGTGAAGGAAAGTAATATCACTTGTGTTGTTCCATTTATTTACGAGTATGGGGCAACAAATGATAAAATAGATGCTATTTTTCTACAGGTATAATGAGCATGAGACCAACATAAAAAACTCTTTGAATCTTTTTCATGTTTACACCAGAGCACAAAAAATAAAAAGTAAGCTCGATACCTTAAAGGCATGGACTATGACTTCATTGTTGTGTTTGACCTGTAATCTCAAAAACAAGTGTGATAAATCACAAGAATTAATAAATAAATAATGGTAAAAAGTAATAAAAAAATATGAGATAAAATAATAAAATATTCTCCTTCGACTCAATAGATGGACGTGAAAGGGATGCATTTTACCATTGCATTCTTATTCTTCTTACTAGAGAGGGTAAAAACCCATTTGTGGTAGTAGTTTGTGTTGTATATTATGGGAACTCTAGGTAGTGGATTTTTTCATTTTGTCAGATCTAGGTAACCATTATCATCGTTCATTTCATTATTTGGTTGAATTCCTGCTATTTTTTTCTTTTTTAGGTAGATTTTGGTCCGAGTTTTAGGTTAAAAAACATGCTTAGGTTGATGCAACCGCCTCTTTTGGGGAACACATTGAGCAGGGTCAATGCATATCCCAAAAGAGTGAACCACATCAATGGATCAATGTAAGTAAATTTTGATCGCACCGACCCTAAAATCAATCCCCAAAAAATAAATACAACATTATTTTTGGTTTTTTCCTTCAAATGGACTGCTTGTAATGATGCATTATATGGTTTTGCATGTCTCAAAGAAGAAAATGTTGGAGTGGAGAGAGAGTGACCATGATTTGGAGAATTTGAAAGGGATGGATGATTCCAATACCATGTTGTCCCTCCAAGAATGTGGGATAAAAAAACAACTTCCTAACTCCAAACATGAGGGTCCATGTTCATTTATTGGAGTATTTGGTGTGAATGTGGGATCCTGTTGAACATCATTTCCAGGTGGGGGAGCACATTATCACTCTAGAGATAGAATATATCTATTGTTTAACTGGTCTCTTAAGAAGAGGATCTCGTGCATCCCTATCTAGGCAGAGTGGGGGTGAAGAAAAAAATAATGCAGTCATTAGTGAGTATTGTGTGTCTGGGACTGGAAAGGCTGATGAGAAGATCCCAATTAAAAAATTCCATGATTTGACATTGAGGACTATGCTCTTCACCATGGTATGACTGGAAATAATAAACTCCCATCATCAAGTGACCATATCCCATATGATGTGTGTTATAGAGTGCATGCATCCCAATGTGTTCAACTGGTGCGAAAGTATATTGGGTATCATGAAAGAGTAGTTGACCGAGTTTCGGTTGGGAAAAAAATAGTTTGGTTATGGGTCCATTTTAGTATCCTTTTATATGGAGCATGTTCCTCATTTATGTCCACAACATATAGATATGGCTAGCTCAGATCCATGTGAGCCACACATGAATAGGTGGGTTGAGCTGTTTGGTTGCTATGGTGGATTGATCCATATTTATAGGACAAGTTTCTTCATATGGGTGCATAAGAAGCTGGTCATGGTAGAGGATTATGCATACTCAAGTACAAACTTTCGAGGACATCCTAAATTGGCACTCCCAAAGGGGTCCAACTAGTGTAACATAGGTAAAAAAGGATTTTCACACTTTTTAAGTTCTTATGACTTTTTTTTAATATTATATTTTTTTGTCGTACTAAGACTTTTTAAATTTCACTGATGCATATGTCAGGCCGATGAGGACACATAGGTATTCCCCTATTCAGTAGCGGGGGCAAGTTAGGTCCATTACTACATGTGAGCAGGAGGTGAGTAAGGATCTCATGGAGACTGAACAAAACCTAGAGAGGTTGACCAATGACATCCTAGATGTATCATTAGATGATTTTCCTTGACGTTATCAATGACACATAGTGGAGGTTTTCGAGAGAATTGGACATCTACTCCTTCGAGAATATCAGTCTATAATATTCTATTAGGAATGCTATAATTAGACTTGTCATATATATGTAGTGATTTATGAAATCTATGAGCTTCAAGTGATATATGAAAGCTACGTTCTTCAAGATTTTGCGCTAGTGCTTTTGGAAAAACAATTATCATGCTTAATATAAAAGAATTTTCTAGCATCTTTATATACAATGTGTCTATGTTGGATGTGTATCTCATGTAGGATTCTTATTTAAATATGAATGATTTACATGTTATGATTATTATAGACATTTTATGATGAAATGCTTAATAATGTGAAATATGGCAATCTAAAATAAAATTAGTTAATGAATTGGAAACCATAATCATGCGCCTAGGGATCTGTTGATATTGAATAAACTCAATGATCTCTCTAAGACGTGTACTCATAAAAAAATATAAAGTATCATAGGGTGAAGAACAATGTAGGGTTTGTTGATATGGGAGACGATAAGCTGAGAATCCAAATGGACAATAACGCAATCTGGACCATGGGAGGAAGCATCGGTTAATAATCCAATTAATGTGTGATACTCAGTGGTATTATTGGTTTCAAAACCTAGGAAAAATACACCTGAGTTGATCATTTCATTGGAAGGGGAATAAATTACCCAGGTTGCCGAAGCGAGGTTTCAGGTTTGTCGGCTAGTGCCATTTGGGAATCTAGAATACGTTGTGAGCTTCATATTCAAGCAGAACATGGTATAAGCAGTCATGATTGAGATGAGACCCTAACAAAAGGAAATAAAAACCACACACCATATCAAACACCCATTATATACAAAAATTACAAAGAACTTATGCAACATTGTCCTAAGCATAGTAACTTTTAAGGTAGATCCCATTTCGTGGCTCCCCAAAGGTATCCCATCATAATAAAATAACTCATAGGTCCCTTTCTCTAAGACACTCTTGATGGAGCTAGTCAGTGAGCTGACTAAGTTGATTAGCTGACTAATTAGAGAATAGGTCGGCCGTATAATGTCGTGTCAGTTGACTGAACCGAAAGGTAGTTATATGTAACTGTTTGTAAATCATATACATTAGGATGTTGAGATAGATGATAACTTGGTTCAGTTTTGTGTTTGTATGGACCCTCTTGATATAATATAATCTGTGATTCTACATCTACATTCTTATCTCTTATATCTGTTATGTCTGTATGCTTAAATGTGTATTATTGGTAACCCTCTGTGATTCGTGAGATTACAAAATTGGTTCTGTTGCCGGTAGTACATATCTGAGATGATTATAAGCAGATGATATCAAAACAAGAGATTAAGAACTGGTGGGAGTGTGAGATAACAAATTATTTGTAGAATTACGCAAGGAGAAATAGATTGACGACTGCTTAGGTGAAGGAGAGATTCTTCACTGAAACTCATGAGAAGTTTGTAGAATCGGTACCCCAGTTGCTGAAAAAAATTCTAGATGAAAAAGGTAGAAGCAACTAAGGACCAAGAGCTACTAGAGAAACTAATTCGAGGGGGAGGAACAAACCTGTTGGAGTGGTTTGAAAACATCACCAACGAATTCTGCGAGGAACAAGCTATGGAAGAAAGAATTTCGGTAGAAACCATTCAGAAGAAATTATATACAGACCTTACCGAGTAGTTATTGTGCTCCTTACCGACTCTACTATTCAAATTCCTGATAGAAAAAGGAGTGGATCATATTATCAAACCTCATCCATCACTGCACGAACTGCCATCAAATTCTAACTAGACGGAGAAACAAAAAAAGTGGGAGAAATTCATTGCCAAAATGGAGTGGGAATAATTCCTAAGCAGGTAGATAGAACTATCCCAGCTTTCTAAAGCATCGAGTAGGCTATGGGGGGGTAGCTGGTCATATGTCGAGGTAAAATGAAGAGGATTCTAGTTGACTAAAAGGAGATACCATCACCAGCAATGAAAAGTCAAACTAAAAGGGAAATCAAATGGACAATGACACACAAAGGTACGTCATATTTACAGAGAATAGAGAGAGAGAAGAGGCTGAAAAGAAGGGAAGAAAGAAGAGAAAGGGCTATAGCATTGGAAAGAGGAATGAATACTAGGGTGACAGACCAGGAAAGAAATCTACCAGATTTGGGTTATGACCGACAGGAAGAAGGCATGGATGAAGAGGCATCACCCATGGAAGAAGACTTGTGGATAGAGCAGTGTGAATATCTCCAAATTTAAGTTCCCCAAGAGATAATACCTCTATATCCAATGAATCTGAGTACCAGGATGCAATCCATTGTCGAAGAGGACCTAAGACTAAGAGATGGTGAATTTGGTATATGGAGCCAACTAGACGGGGGGAGGTAAATGATGATAATCATCTAGTGATTCATCGACCAGAGCAAGGAAAATAGGTCATGATTCAGGTGTACCCTTTGAACCGAAGTATCCACTTACTTTACCCGACACATGAAGGAGCACCCCCCTACCAAATAGATCTTTGGAAAATACAGAATAGTCGGACCTACAGACAAATAATTGTAGTTGGACATCAACAAGAGAATTCGACCCGAATAGACTGCTTGTCGAAGAAGAAATGACAAAAAAAACAATCGACAGGTACGAAAGTTCAGTCGACAACAGCTCTACATAAAGAGACAAGTAAAACATCCCACTACCCCCACCCCCGCCACCTCTTGGAGGAGATAGCGACAATGATTCCGACATGGGTCATGGATCAGTGCATATCCCTCTTTACAAGGGTGACAAAGATCCTAGATGACATTGGTTCGTTTGTGAGTTGACATGGGAGGAAAATCAGGTTACAGTTGAAGATCGACAGATGGCACAGTTCACCAGTTCCTTGAGGAAAATAGCACTAACGTGGTACATGACCTTTACTAAGAGAACCCCTCAAGCATATAAAGTAGAAATTAAATTGCAATTCTTGTCATTCTTTAAAACTCCAGATGCAAAACATCTGGCAGCTAAAAAGTTGAAAACAACATCGCAAAAGCCAGCAGAGTTTGTCCAAGAGTATGACAAACGATGGAAAGACCTCCGCAGCCCACTAGATTATGTAATTGATGAACAACTATTAATTCAATGGTTTCTTACAGGTCTATCACAGAAAATTCAGTGGCACATAAGCTTGGAGATGTTTAAAACTTATGAAGATGCTCTTACTAAAGCTCTGCAAGTGGATATGGATGAAGATTTCCCAGCATATCCCATGGATACTAGACTAGAAGAACAACTAGAACTCATGCAGAAATTATTGAAAGAGCTAACCTTAAGAATCAGGATGTTTAGTGCACAAAATGCTCAATGGCCAGACACACAAAATATAACTATCGACAAGACATTAGCCGACAGGACGTTTAATTTGTTTAGACAAAGTGCTTCTGCTACATCTGCCAAGAACATTGAGAACACACAATGAAAGATTACCCGTATAACTTGAAAAATGGAAAAGAATCTTGGTGTGCAATCTGTGAAGTAAAAATTCATGCCACAGCCGACTGCCAATTAAACTTAAAGAATCAACAAAACTACCAAGAAGTCTACCAGACAAACACAGTTGCACAAAACAACGATAAAAACCAGCGAAGCAATGCTCAAAACAAACAGAATAATCAAAGATATGAAGGCCTTCAATATGAGCACCGGTTCGACAACCATCGTGGAGGATATGGAGGTCGAGGTTGATTCTCTGGGAATCGCGACAACCGACCATGTCGGCCCATCCAGTGTTTCACATGCTATAAAGAAGGTCATCGATATGCAGACTTCCCATACAAGGATAGAACCGATTTAAAACTTTGTACTAGCTGTAGAGTCAGGGATCACTCATTAGAGGATTTCCCTACTATGCTTGATAAAACCAATAAAAAGAAAAATGTTAATGTCTTGCCGTGCATTCAAAAACATGATGTAATCAATACAAATAATTTGCATATAGTAACCCGACAAGGGACGAAAATTGGGAGTGATAATCCATGCATAAGAAAAATAAAATAAAAGAACAATTATCCTAACCCAGCTAAACAAAAACAATTATATAAAGACACAACGAATATATTTAAATAATTTGCTCGACAAGAAGAAGCTGATGATAGTCGATGAAGCATAGTTAAAAGGATTAATACATTTAGTATAAGAAGATAAAGTGATATCTCAATTCATTGATTTATTGTATAATAAGAAACAAAACAATAATACATAAAAACAAACAAAAAACATCTGCAGTCTAAACTAGAAGGACAAAATTTATAACGACCCACTTTTCGACCTAGAAATTGAAGGATACCATGTCCGACAAGTTGTACTCGAATTCGGCTCACAAGTAAACATTATGAATTGCAAAACTTGGGAACAATTGGGTAGACCTCGACTATATGATTTAGGAATATACCTCAAATTAGTCGACCAAGGTCTGATCGAACCTATCGGAGTTTGGAGAAATGTCGATTGACAATAAAAGGAATATCGACCAAATTTGACTTTGAAATTATTGACCCTAAGGAAGGATCTAGTTCCTTCCCAGCATTAGTAGGTCAACCTTAGGGAAGAAAAATGAAAGCATCGATATATTTAAACAAATAAAGGATAAAAATAAAAGCGAATGGATAAAAATTCATAGTACCTATCCATCCATCCCAAGGAGAACCTTGGATAGAACCTATCTATGAAGAAGTCGACATCCGACAATTATATCAAATACAAAATAATGAAGACTACACAGAACCCAATGTCTATGGCGAACTTCACTTAGGAAAGCAATATTCAGTAGGATACAACTCAGATGCAGAATTATATGATTGGGAAGTCAAAAATTATGAAACACAAGCAAGAGGTTGTTGGACCATTCAAACAGTGCAGAAGAAACTAGTCCAACAATGTTTCTTAATTTCCATCATCCCAAAAATATTTGAAAAGAAAAGTAGGGAATACTCTACCCTAAAACCAAAAAATATAAGTATCAAACAAATCCCAAGATACAAAGAAAGAGAATCACCAGTTATGCATATAGAACAAGTATCCAAAAACATTGGTGAACATGGTCGACTACAAAGCTTAGTAGAAACCTTCATAAGACAAGCTGCTAGATGGTGGGATACCCATCAATCAAGATTGCAGACATGGACAACAGCTTCGACTTACTTTGTATAAAGATTCAGAGGAAAAAGGCTAACCAATCAAGCCCAAATACCTATGTTCATCCAAGGGCAGGACCCAGAAGAACACATAAGAACATGTGAAAAAGAGTGGAAAAGACTTGGGTATAAGGACGAACGTACATGGCCACACCTGTTTCCATCGACGCTATCTGACTTACCAAACAAATGGTACAAAATGGAAGAAGCATGGGGTGAAACATTCCTATGGAATGAACTTAGAGAGAGATTTATCAAATACTTTAGCTTTATACCACAAAATGAAAAAGTTAGTCGAAACTGCAAAACAAATCAAGGCGTTTATAGAACCAACTAGGAACAACACCCTAACAAAAAATTATGACCGACCGACAATAACATGTAATAACATACAAACCAAGACACTACCACAATCAACAAGACTACAAATGGAAAATGAAAATCCAAAAGGGAAAAGCTTTCGATGGAAATCATACCATTCAGAAACGACAAAACCAATTCTCATAGTACTTAAAGTCGAGACAGCCGACAAAGAAGATATAGACCAAATGTCTGCAGCATACTTTCCTGCTACATTTTCCAATTTTAAAGAAGGGATCCGACCAATTAATGAAGCCAAAACACCAAAATGGTTAGATGCTAAAGTGAAAACTAAAGAATTCGACATCTCAATTGATGATCGACCAAAAATGGAAAAAGATGGAGATTACTAGAGTGAAGAACAAACAACTGAAATAGTAAAATTACTAAAATAATTCCAGGATGTATTCACTAGAGACTACAAAGACCTAAGAGGTCTAGTCCATGAAATGGGTGAAATGAAGATCGACATCAAACCTGATGTCCAACTTGTAAAGAAGAGGCCATAAAAATCAGTTCATAAATACAAAGAGATAGTCAATAAATAGATTGATAATATGCTTGCAGCAGGAATTATCTACCCTATCGACCAATCGGAATGGGAAAGCCCAATGGTCATTCAACCAAAGAAACATGACCCAACAAAGCTAAGGATCTGTGTTGACTTCAGAGAATTAAACAAAGTCACCTTAACAGACCCATTTCCAACACCTTATGCAGATGAAATCCTAAATGAAGTCGCAGGAGATGAATGCTACTCATTTACAGGTGGATTCTCAGGTTACAACTAAGTACCAATAGCCAAAGAAGACTAGAAAAAGACAACATTTGTATGTGAATTCGGATCATTTTCCTACAGAGTTATGAATTTTGGTCTAAAAAATGCACCTGTGGTATTTTCAAGAATTGTGGTCAAAACATTTCAAGAATATATCTACAAAACAATGGTAGTATATTTCAATGATTGGAAAATATACTCTATGCTGAAAGATCACTACAAATGGCTAAGGCTCATGTTGGAATGATGTTGACAAATCCAACTATCAATGAACATAAGGAAATCCATATTTCTAACCCCTATAGGGATACTATTAGGACACATTGTCTGCAAAGAAGGAATCAAGGTCAACCTTTCAAAAATAAAAATTATCCGCAACTTAAAACCACCGGTGAACCCAAAACAAGTCAGGGTAATACTTGGCCATATAGGATATTATAGGAAATGCATAAGATACTATTCAGATATGACCTATCAATTGGAAGAACTATTAAGAGAAGATCAGGAGTTCGACTGGACAAAGGAATGTAACATATCATTTGAAACACTAAAAAGGAAGCTAGTCGAAGCACCCATTTTAAGGTTCCCAAATTGGTTGACCAAATTTCACGTACACATTGATGCATTAGGCCTAGCAATAGGAGCAATATTAACACAACCAAGAGATAACATAATGGACTACCCCATAGTTTACAGCAACAGAAAATTAAATAAAGCAGAAAGGAACTATTTGACAACAGAGAAATAAGCATTAGGAATGGTCTTTTCACTACAAAAGTATCGACATTACCTACTAACCAACCCTTTCATCTTTTATACCGACCACCAAGAATTAAAATACCTTGTAAATAAACCCTTACACCATGGGAGAATTTGTCGATGGCTACTTCTATTTGAAGAATTTGAATTTGAGGTCATTGTTAGACCAGGAAAATTAAATGTTGGACCCGACCACTTACCATGAATTGACATAGGAGAGGAACTAACAGGAGTCGAAGACGACCTACCAAATGCACATTTATTTCGAATAGAAGTAGTCCTAGTAGAATTAGAGGAAATAACTCAATTCTTAGAAAAATGACAAGCACCAAAGGGCATGAGCATGAAAAAGAAACAAATCTTAGCCATGAAAGCTGCACCATATAGTCTCATAAATGGATTTTTATATAAAATAGGCTTGGAGGACATCCTCAAAAGATGCGTATTAGAACATGAAAGAGATAATACCATGTATGAAGCACACTATGGACCGGCGGGAGGACATTTTCAAGTAGACACAACTGCCAAGAAGATCCAACAGTCAGGGTTATGGTGGCCGACACTATACAAAGATTGTAAAAATTTTGTGAGCTAATGCAACAGATGTCAACGATTGGGTCAACCTCTGCCTAGTACAGAAATTCCCCTGATATCAGTAAATTCAAGTTTGACATTTGAAATTTGGGCCATCGACTTCATAGGACCATCCCCATACCAGCAAAAAGAACAGGTGCAAGGTACATAATAACTGCAGTAGAATATGTAACCAAGTGGGCAGAAGCAGAATTAGTCGACACATGTTCCAGTGAGATAGCTGCTAAATTTATTTATGAAAATATAATTACTAGATTTGGATGTCCAATAACCCTAATTAGTGACCAAGGTTCACACTTTATTAATAAAACCATCAAAGCACTAACAGAATAGTTCAAAATTGACCATCGACGTAGTACAGCTTATCACCCCTAGTCGAATGGAGCAATCGAGGAATTTAACAAAACATTAACAAAGGGCCTAACTAAAATATGTAATATCAACAAGGATGATTTGGAAGAAAAGATACCTACAATACTATGGGATTACATAACAACATACAAGCATTCGACCGACCAAACACCGTTTCAACTAGTCTATGGACAAGAAGCAGTTGTTCCTCTACATTTTCGACAGCAAACACATATCATAGTAGATATTTTACATGTCGATGTCGAACAAGGAAGGAAGGGCCGATTGATGCAATTAAGCAAGCTAGAAGAACACTGATTGATTGCTCTATAACACCAAGAAATCCAAAAACAACAGCAGAAGGCTTGGCACGATCGCAATATCAAAAACAAGAATCTATCGGTAGGGGACCTTGCCTTACTATATAACATTCGAGTAAAAGGAAAACCCAAAAATTTACACATAGAATGGATGGGACCTTACGTTGTCGAAGAAATTCATACCAATGGATTAGTTCGACTAAGGACGTTACAAGGAATAGTATTTCGGAAACTTGTTAATGGTGCCTGACTAAAACGATACAAAAATTAAAACAGGTTCTAAAAAAAAAAAAACATAAATATAACGACCATAACTGTCAGAAAAAAAACTATAAAAATATAAAAAGATTAAAAAAAATAAAACAGAACCAACACCCATAACATAGGATGACAAGAAACCACCACTTTGACAACTGACATCAAACACATCAACATAACACTGTCGATCGCTCGCATGATCGACATCGACCAACGACCCCAAAGGTCAAATCATGCCTTCATGACTGTGGTTAGAAGCAACGCCAAAATCAAATCACCATTATCACAAAACCCAGAGACCGCACTGGACCATCACTTCCACCATTAATACATCCATCAATAGAAACTTAAACCACTCCACCTATGAATACCAGACCAGAAAAAAGATCATTTACAGTATTTTGAAGAGATAGAGCAATTCAACAATCAAAAAATTGAGAACCGAGAACCTATAAATAAAGTCGACCAAGAAACTAATGAGATGGCACCAAAACAAACCAGAGCCGCAGCTACAAATTCAAAGGAACTACAATATGTTGAAACCCCATTGATGAGAAGGTTAAGAAACATCAAGAACACCAAGGTAGAAGAAAACTCATGGACGGAAACTTGGGCTGAAATCAAGGAATGGGCCTATGTTGATAAAAAATCGACACAAGCAGTAGAGAAAATAAACCATAGCTCCATCATGAACTACATGAATAGACCGTTCATGGCAAGTTTTGGAGGAATGAAAGAAATAGCAGTAAAATTCATCATCAGGTGGTACCACAACAAGAAATTTTACTTCGACAAACCAGTCAAAATCTTTGGCGAAGTCATATACAAACTGACTAGTCTCTCCAACCAAGGCGACCCAGTCCCTGTCGGCATAAAATAAGTACTGGTAGAACGATTAACTAGAACACCATCAAGGAAGAATTCAAAAGGGCTAATGATTAGTTAGATACAAGCCCAGACGCCACAAATCATGGCCAAAATCATAGCAACAGGGCTCACACCTACATGTCGAGGGAGCGACCTAAAGCTGGATATGCTAGAAGTAATAGACATAATAGCGGAAATAGGAAAAGTATACATATGGGCTCAGTATGTCATCGACATGCTCAAAACTATCTGTGAGAAATGCCAGGAGTCGGGCGGGATTATAAGGTTCCCTTCTCTGATAATATGGATAGTGATGTACCACTTATGCCCAGTAAGGGACAAGCAATTCCAAGAACCAACAAAATTCCACATGTGGAGGTTCAATCCATTTGCGTAGACTGGAACACTGGAAGAACTAGAAAATGGAAAAGTATTGTTGGAAAACTAGCTCCAACACCTGAAAATCTAGACGACCAGATGGAGGGTGCCTCAGAACATCTGACAAAGTCTGCAGAAAACAACACACATCCAATTAGAACTAAACCACACTACAGTTTGGTATATGCAGGGAGCATAATCAAAAGAAAAGCCTCTCAACTATTACCCAACATTGAAGAGAGCTTCCGTGAGCTAGCTCGACAATCCAGCACAAAGTTATCCATATCAGCAAAGGCTAAGTAAATAAACCTAGCAATGGGAGAACCACTGATAGACCAGGAGAAGGAAGAAGACTATGAACTCTGACTACACATCAGCACCTTCGTGTTGGAAGAAAAACCAGTAGAGGACACCAATAGACTAAAAATAACAATCATACCACCAATGATCCAAAGGGGAAATACACTGACAGAACAACAGGTAACCAAACTAGCTAAAGAATTAGAGGAAGAATTAGAGGAAGACATTGAATCTGACAATATTGAATATGCCATAACCAAAGACAAAATAAAAAAGCTAGAAAAAGAAATAGCAGGTGCAAGAAAAAAGGCAACTGAGACAAAAGGGAAGGGGAAGTGCAAGCTGATCCTTTTAGAATCAGAAGATGAAGAAGAACTAATAGCTACTATCATCGACATCATAGAAGAAATTGTAGCTAACAAAGTTCTAGTCGAGACACGGTTCAGGTGCTTTGTCGAGTCAGGAGCAAAACAAGGTCGACCGAAAAAGGTAAAAAGCACAAACACATCAACGGCTGAAAATATTGTTGATTTAGTTTCCACACCTCCACCCCCATCTCCGACCCATTTCACACAGGAATAAATTCTGCAGATACCCACCATAAGCCCATTCGACATATGAAAAAATGTTATTCCAAAAACCTTGAAAGAGAGGTTCGACCAGGACAATGATTTCTAGGAATACATTGATAAATTTCATGAACTACTCACCTCTGTCCAGAAGATCACCACCAAATGTCGTCTGATCGAAGCTAGCAGATCAAGGCAGCTCATTCCTCCACAACCTGGATAAATACCCCAAAAGCCAAGGTCTGTGGTAATTATAAAGTTGACATTTGTGAGGAACCCTAACAAGACATCTCAATTTGTCGCAAGTTGAACCTCATCCTTTATCCCTGCCAACATCCAACACCCTCTATTAGCCAATGAGCCAGCAAGAGATGTGGAAGAAGAGAACCTGGAAGAAATCAATTGAGTAATCGACAACCTATTCTGTGATGACCCAGAGGATTCACCACCACAAGTCGAGGACCCGACACCAACTGACCATATCCCTACCACACCAATTACACCCTACCATTCACCATCTCCACAACCACTTCCCAATCCAAAACCTACACCTGAACCATCTGCACAAAATCCCCCAGATACACATCCAGCTGCAGAGCTCACCTAGGAAACCCAACTAGAAGTTACACTGACCATTGCAAATTAGCAACTAGAAAACCCAACACAAGAAAATGAACCACATAGGAGTCTACCCCTTGCAGATGCACAGGCACAACAACATGCAGAATAGCATAAACACAAGAGGAAAAGAGACAGAAAGAATAAGGACCACCAAAAAGAGTCACAGCCAACTTGGGTCGACCACTACAGTTGACGCAACCAAGCTAAAAGACAGAGAGTTAGGACAAATCTTAGAAACTCTTGCCACTGAAGAAAAAACAAGAAGCCAGATCAGATGCAAGGAGCTCGATGACACTGAGAAGGAACAAGTCGAATTCCTGTTAAAATGCAGAAAATTAGCACAATCTATAATACCAGGACTGATGGAAGCCGACATTGACAAGACACTTCAAAAGGCATATCAACTATTTGAGAGTGTGGTGTTGACCCTACAAGTACATATGAAAAATACCAAAGAAGAGCAAAAAGAAGAGACATCTAGATTATTGATGCAATAGTACACAACATTCTCAGAAGCTTACAAAGTGCTACAAGACCACATGGAGGATTCTATCATTACAGAAGGGGTACTCCAGGACTGACCTACTTATTATAGGCAAGTATTTCAACAGACCCGATAGAATCGAGAATATATTCAAGCATTGGAAAAGAGAAAAAACACTGAAGAAGCACTGAGAAATACAATACAAGATCAAATCATGTTGGAGATAGCCAAACTGCAGAGACTCGAAACACAAGCACACCAGTGGGTGTAGCAAGCACTCCTAGGCTTGGAGAAATTAGATACCATTTTCCTGTAGATGAAAAAACTACTAGAGACAGCAGAAGAAAAATATCATTTCATGGGACCTGACATGGAAAGAATAGCAGACCCTTCCATTCAGGAGAAGATGTCGACTTTATCAATCATTACAACACTAACCATCGACATCCAGAAAGTACTTCAAAGTTGGACATAATTTCAATATCAACTAGGAATTACAGCAGAAGCAATAGTTGAAGTATGCATACAGAAGTGACAAACCATCCGACTGCATAGCCCATGAAAAAAATAAAATAAAATAACTATCTTAGATAATAAAAATTTTGAGTACCTCCCCTGTTTCTTTGGGACGAAGAAAGATTTTGTTCCTGGGGGAGATGTTGGAGGAGCTAGTTGGTGAGCTGACTAGTTGGAGATTAGGTCGGCCGTATAAAGTCTTGTTGACTGAACTAACATGTAGTTATATGTAACTATTTGTAAATCATATATATTAGGCTGTTTAGCCAGATGATAACTTGGTTCAGTTCTGTATTTGTATGGACCCTCTTGATATAATATAATATGTGATTCTACATCTACATTCTTATCTCTTGTATCTGTTATGTATGTATGCTTAAATGTGTATTATTGGTAACCCTCTATGATCCGTGAGATTACAACAGACATGGTTCATGATGTAGGCCCTATGCCACATGGACTCAAACATTTTGACACCCAGTTTATCATGCATTTGATCATATGTCAAGATGAAATCACCCTAATTTAAAATGCGGGTTTGACTAATTTTTCGTACTGGGATTTGATGTTCTTTTTATGTGTTTCACTGGAAAGAGAAGGATCACAACAAGTCTCATCGATCTTGGATAAGTACATAAATCTTTCTTTCTCAGTTGTAGTGTTTGGAAGGAGTTTGATAGTTATTTTGAGAGACAAGATCTTGCATTCGATAGGTAATATTTCTTCCAGACCATACACCAATTGGAAAGGTGTGAATACAGTCATGGTTTTCACGGACATCCTATATGACCAAAGATATGAAAAGAGTATTACATGCCAATTTGATATGTGGGTCCCTACCATGCAGTGTATCATGGTTTTCAAGACTTTATTTAGGGCCTCTACTTGTCCATTTTCTTGGGGGTAGTAGGGGTTGCATTCTCATGGTGAAAACCCAACTTGGCACTTAATTTAGCTACCATTTGGTTTTGAAAATGTGATCCATGGTTAGTGAGAATGGCTTGTGGAACTTTGAATCTGGATATAACATGATTGAACATAAAGAGTGCAACAAAGTTTCCATCTATGTACATAGGAATATATTCGACCCATTTTGTAAAGTAGTCTACAATTAAAATGACATAGCCATGCTCACTATTCGAGGTAGGATTACAATGCATAAAATCAATACCCTTTTTTGAAAAGGGGTCGACTACAATAACTGGGTGTAACGGGGTAGGATGGGTGCACTTTTTAGAATGGAAACGTTTGTAGCGAGGACACTTTATTACTGCTTCCATGCTATATTTGAAAATTGATGGCCAAAAGTATCTAGTGTGTAAAATATTTTGGGATGTAACCATCCCTGAGAGGTTATAGCCACATTCCACCAAGTGGTAGTCATTCAAAACACAATCGATCTTGTCATGCATTAAACAATGTCATAGGATTGATTCAATACCTCGACGATATAGAGTGTCACCAACTATCAAATAGTATTTCATGTGGTGGAAAATACGATGACAGTCATCATGAGATAGTTTGGGTCAAAACCATCGGGTTGGGAAATATAAAGTAATGTCTCCATACTATGGGTCAAACATATTGATCAAGAAGAAGAATTCATCAGGAAGAGATTCGATGGGATTAAAATATTTATCAACAAAAGGAAGTTCACACATGATTTATGCAAATACTAATGATTTCTTAGAGCTGGACTTAGTAAAATCTAGGTCTAACTCTTACAGGATGACAATCATGTGAGAATATTTTCTCGCTAGTGCTTGTTGAGTCAAAATGTAATACATGGCGTTGGATTCTATGAGAAAAGTTTTTTTGTGGATAAAAATGTAATGAGGAAATCTCTGGATAGCTATGATAACTTCCATTGCCAACTTCTGAACATGTGAGTAAATGTGTTTCAGATTCAACAAGACTCTTACTAAGATAATAAATTCATCACATGTTCTTGGTCATTAGTATCTTCGTGCACTAGTACCATACCAACAGTGGATACAAAGGAATAAATATAAAGGACATAATCCTTTGTATAATCAAGCAGATGAGTCTATTAGTGAAGACACAAGTGTACCTCCCTAGTTCAAACAATTTGAATATAGAATAAAACAAGACAATGCATGCAAATCTTTTCCTAAATTAATAAAGAATTGATGAGAGACAAAGAGAGGAAGTATTAACTCTTGAAAAGAGTTTGTCCTCATTGTCCTTGAGCTGCTACAATCCAGCTTCTTGAACAAAGATCATGTATAAGATTGACCACAAACTAAGACAAAGTTGATTGTACTAGAAACAACTTGAGTAATCTAAGTAAATGACCAAGTAAATTCACTATAAATGATATTAACAATCAAATATGGAAAGGAAATGCATCATTGTATTATAAATAGAAGAAATAATTACAAGAATATCATTAGTGTTGTAGATCCCTTATGATGGATTCTTCTTACTCCAACTTCTCACACTTGTATTGGGAGAATGGGAATCAAGGGTGAAGCACTCTAACAAAATTTCTTGAGCATATACCTGCTATCAATTGCACCTCCTCTCACCTATGGCTAATAGATTCATTTATAGGAAAAAGAGGATAAGGGGAAGGTGAGAGCATAATGGAAATAGGATAAGAGAGGATCCCCATAGTTGTGGAACTCGAGAAAGATCTAAGAAAATAGGAGGGAAAGATAATCCAAATATATTTATCTCTAGAAACCTCTTGAAGACCTAATTTTTTTGTCTGTATAGTGGGTGGATGACCAGTTAGTGGAGTAAGGTGCATATCAATGGGGAGGCATGATCTATTGTGTAGGAAAGGCACACCATTGAAGCAGGTTGCAGTGGGACACAACACGTCGAGTGATTTATGACACATGTTGCTAGGAGACAAAGGTGCATCAAAGTTCCTAAACAAATGAATCTGCAGGAAAAGGAAAACAAGGTTCATTCTCCATGATAATCTCTTCATTAATTGTGACAATTCCAGGTAACATGATTTATGACACTGACAAAAATTTCATGTAACACCTAGATCAAATTGGAGTATAGATTACATGGTTGGAATGTTTCTGTTGAAATATTGTAACTTCGAAGAATATTCTTTATGTATCTTTTGTGGTCCCCGATGGTCCAACCGGGAGAACCACTTGTATTACATTGTACCC
>LPNX010768299.1:22822-37789 GCA_001517045.1 Pseudotsuga menziesii
AAATAGGGACTCACTACATAATTTTAGTGAAAAAGAATTTTATATGCAAAAAACACTTTGTTTCTTTGTCTATTAATATTTTTAGAATGCAATCCTCAAACTGAAACTATTAATTCCTTAATTCCTTAGCACTTCCATGGAAATGACACCAAAAATCATAAGCAATTTATATGGATAGATATAAACTCAGTTTCATTTATTTATCAACTTGGAGTTACTATGTACTCATGAAGCATTGTGCACAGTCAATGAAGAATTAAGCCCTTTATGATTTCCAATCAATTGCAATAAATCTATTTTAGACACTTAAAACTATTTTGCAATAGTAAACACATAGAACTAGGTCTTTTTTTAAAAGAGTAACAAATCAACCAACCTTAAAGCACAACTATAACATTTTCAAAAAGATGCATTTTATTATTAACCATAATGTACCATATCATAAACGTTGAAAATGCAAATTAAAGTCATATATCTAATTGAACACCTGAGTGGGCCGAATGTTTAAGAACATGTGTTATCTCCCTGGAGGTCACAAGTTCAAAACCAGTGGGGGGTAGGGTTGTTCATAGGCCCGTTTTGACAAGGCTCGAAGGGTAGGAGACCCCTAGGATAGAGGCTCACCCCCGTGAGCTTCGGGACATCTAATTCCCTGCTAAGTTACAAGTTCCTGGTATATCTGGCTTGTGGGTTGTTGGATATACTCTTGGGAGATTGTTGTTCCCATTGTCTAAAAAAAATTGTCATATGTCTAATCATAAGGTTAATATTTTTGTAACAATACTCCATTATGAGTGGTTCAATAACAGTTTTATAAATGAATTTTTATTATGTAAATTATAAATAAACTCAAAACTAAACATATAAATGAAAGAAAGATAGGAAATAATGCAACAATATACTATAATAGGGGGTCTTACTGCTCCTAGAATATGTTAGTAAAAAAAATTGTAGACTTAAGTATTTATTAGAACACCATAATCTGGATAAACTATCATTTTAGAAAAAACTAAGAATTTGGAATCAACAAGATATAATCTTCAATAGCATAAATTTCCTCTCTTTCCTAGTTTTGTCCCAACATTTCTATTTATTGAAATACTTATAATACAAGGATTTTTAAAGTTGATTGTGTCCCTTAATACTTGTGATTTGGATGATTTAGATATCTAATTAAAGTGTAGACCAAAACATACATGATAGGTCAGTCATAATATTCATTATTGTGTTGGATTGTTATGATCATGTTGTTGGCAATAGATATATTTACTAAATCTCATATTCATTTCCTTGATTTTCATCAATGTTTTCATGACACACAGTGCATGAAATTGTTGTCTTTGCACAAAACCTAGGTGTCCTCTTTTTCCTCTCTACTCCCATATCCAAAATAGGCTGTACTTGAATTGTGTTGACTTTTTTATTTGACCACCTAGTAAGGGCATGTTGGGCCTCGGGATAGAAGGGCATAATTCATGTAGAATTCTGCCTAAGTATGGGAGAAGAGAATAAAGGAGAAGAGAAAGGAGCTACGACAGAGGAAGTAGCATTAGAGGAAAGGGAAGAATGATGCAACAAAAGAAGGAAATTAAAGAAAAAGACAAGGTGAAGGCGTGGGATGAGGAAGTTGCACTAGTTTAGTAAGCTACAACAGAAGGATAGAGTAAGATACGAGGTGGCATGGTAGAATATTTGCAAAAGCAGGCATGTGAAGAAGTGTAATTGCAGGAAAATGACAATAAGGCTTAAGGCTGAGAAAGCAACAGCCCTTAGTGATCGTGAGTATGAGCTTGGATGGAGCTGATGGAAACTGCACATATAAAGGCATCTTTGTAATTCAGTTCAATAGCGCCTTTTTGTTATGTATTCCTAAAATAGGAAAGACAACATGTTGGCTAAAGATAGTAATTCGACTGGGATAGCGACCGAAGCTGAGTCTGTTAGAATCTGTATTGAGTATGTACAAGCATGTATGGGATTTGTATCGAGTCTGTAATAAGGATATAAAAGAAGGAAACCAAGCTGAAAAAGGGGTTAGATAGTTTTGAGTTGATTAGTTGATACAACAATTTTGAGTAAGTCTCTAGACTCTTGGAAAATATGCTTAAGCTAGATTGGAGATAGATATTTTTTGGTTAATGACTCTAGATAGTTGAGTGTATAAAAATAGTAGTTTTGCAGCTAAGTGCATAGACATGTAGAGAAGGTCGAGTCAATCTAGGCTGTGTGCGGATCACTAGTAGGAGTAGAGTAGAGGGAGAAAGAGAGAAGATCAAAGAACATGAGAGGGAGAAAAAGTCTATAAAGATAGAAGATAAGATCTTGAACTGAATCTGCATCTTTGTGTGCATACAAAAGGTGCATCTATTTCCTCATGCCAATGCCAGATGAAGAGCACCTTGTGGTTTTTTCCCAGATGGGTTTCCACATTATATGCTATGTATATGTGTGAATGTTGAGTAGCTTAGTTAAATGGATAAATGTTGTGTTCAATGATTGATTGATTATTGTGTTGCAAATGGATAAATGTATGAATGTTGCGTTATAGTAATGAATATGCCTATGACGTCTGTTCACTGTGTGTTTGCATGAGACTGCATAAATAAGGGTTGAATCATAACTTGGTATTGAAGTACTGTGCAAACCAGTATCCCACCTTCCTGGTCTTCGTTGGAAAACCTTGGTGCAAAGAAAAGGTACTAGAACACCCTCCCGTACAAACTAAAAAAACAGGGTTTTGGAATTTACCCTTAAGGAATGAGATATCTCAGGTGAAACAACATCTATGTCGTAGGTGCTGACGGCTGAGCTCCGCTCTGCCCAGTTGATATCTTGGGCTTTGTTGTGCTAACTAAGAAGGGGTTGAATTTGGGTTCAATGTGAGAGGGACAAATAAAATGGACAACAAATGGTTCCATTGTTGGGACCTTAAAGTGTGTGATGAGGGATATGTTCTAGAAACCAACAAATCTAGAGATACAAGACTGGGTGGACGCTAAAGAGCTATAGTTTGCATGAAAAGAAAGTGAAGGATATCAGTGGACATCAACAAAGTGGTTAGAACGGTACATTTATTCAGACATTCATGAAGTTTTCTTTGCCAAGTTTCCCATTGTGTTACATCAATGGTTGTGTAAGCTAGCAACCCAGCAAAGGAATTTCCACGAAGGAGAACTGAAAGAGTGGAGTTTGTTCTTAATCAAGAAGTTGAAAAGAATAAGCAACCTTATATCAAGGGTTGTGGACTTTTCGGTAGAAAGTATCCTAAAAGGATATATTACTGAGTTTGTTGTTGACACAATAACCTCATAGAGTGAGGCAGAGTGAAATTTTTTCCAAGGAACATGCAACAGATACCTGTTATCTTTAAAGACATGGACAAAATGCTTATATGTGAAAAAGGCATTCTATGAATGAATAGAAAAGGGTGGCTCTGTCTCAGCAAAACCCTAGAGTGAGATGTTCCTAGGAGAAAGTGGAACTGAACTAGATCCAGGATTTCTAAGAAGCGGAAGAAGATTCAGGTCCCACAAAAGACAAAAAACTATATTCGGGATAGGGAGTTGCAACATAGAGCAAGAAGAAGGAGCTATGAGTTTGCATCATAGTTAGACGAAGGCTCTTGTGATGAAGAAGATGAATATCAGCCGATCTTAGAAGGCGATGAAGAGTTTGAAGAGTCGACTAAAGCTCCAAAACTAGAATGTGTACACAATTCACCTACAGTACCAAAGGTAAGATCACGAGACCTTTCTCTAAGTATTTCTATAAATACGAGTAGAACTATTGTTTTAAATAATGAACAAGGAAGTACCACTAGTCCAAATTTTATTCCGATAGTACCACCAACAAATCTAATGGATGGAAATGACATTAATCTCCCAATATTCAATGGGAATGGCCTAGAAGACCCAGAGCAACACTGGTTTGTTTGTGCCATTGGCTGGACTGTATGATAAATCCAGAATGAGAATGCCAAGAAAGCGCAACTGATCATGATGCTACGAGGTTGTGCACTAGACTGATATATGAAATTTTCCACAGTACCAATATGAGTTGTCCCGAAAACACTCATGAGATTCAACTCGGGTTGATTGATGAATTTAAGAAATCGAAGTCCGAATGCCAATGCATCACTGAGATCAAGGAGATCAAGCAACTACCGACATAATCTGTTTGGGATTTTGACTAGAGATTTAAGACGTTAATGGCCAAAGTGATTTTCCAAATGTAGGATGTGCAACACAAGGAATGGTTTATTTCCACCTTGCTTCCACATATTTGCACGTCATTAATGCAACAAAAACTTGTGTCGCAAACAAAGGCTATGGAAATAACAATGAAGTTAGAAGCCTTGCCAGTTGGGGACACTCAATCTAGAATGATGCAAATTCAGTTGCAGCTGGCCAATCTTATGGTGGAACTCCAAGACATTAAAAGAGGCAAGGAAGTTCAGGAGGAACTATGGTGTACAAGGTGCATATCAGATGGACACGGTAAAGATAATTTCTCGGCGTCGATGAACTATGTTGCAATAGGTGCGCTGAACCTATTAAACACCCAAGGATTTTTTGTGTAGAGTATGCCAGGCTAAAGGTCACAAGTCTGAAGAATGGCTATACTTACATAAGATTATAAGTGCACCCACTAGTCTCTATTGTAAATTTTGCAGATCAGTAGGCCATGATGAAAAAGATTGCAGAGCACTTTAGCTATTGCAATAGAAAACACTGGATACCTACTTAATGAAAAATAATGAACAAATGCAAGCTAAATGAGTGTAGCTTCAGTATCATCCTGCGCAGTATCAACTATAGCAATATACTCAACCACAATACCAATCGAATCAGTATCCTCAACAACAACAATACCCTTTGCAAAGGGGGAGTGGGAATTTTATAGGTCAGGGACAACAACCAGGAGGAGGATTTGGTCAAGGAAGAGGCCAAATCGAATGTTATAATTGTGGTCATCCAAGACATTTTTCTTGAGATTTTCAAAGTCCTACAAAAAATTGTACATATTGTAAAGCATTTGATCACACTGTTGAACAATGTTCACAACTTATTGTTAAATGGTAGGATAGAACTATTGTTAACCCCAACCCAGTGAAAAAATCTGAATCCAAACCCCAATCTGAATATTCAAATGATTTATGTTGAACCAAGATGACCCAACCTTGTTGTATTCACAAGAGGAGGTGTTGCAATGGGAGAAGACCAAAAAACACCACAATGATGACCGCAAGTGTGAACTACGACACAAAAGAAAGATCCACTAGATGTTGAACATAAGAAGGAAGTCTTATTGGAGGTATGACAAGACTTTGTTCATACCAATCAGTCTTCGACATCTGGACATGTTAGAGCTATGCCCGAACAATTTGAACAACTAATCAGGAAGTTTCCAATGAAAAATGTTAGTAAGATCAAATTTTTCTTCATAAGTTGTGTAGCACTAATCCATGATAAAGATGATGTCACAGAACTGACAACACTCATAGAAGAAACCTCAGAAGACATGCGACTTGAGAAAAGATTCAATCATATAGGGAGAAAAGTGAAGACAAGCTGAGAACTAGGAATGACTGCGTAGATAGGAGATTATGATATGGACTATATCATATTAGACTTGGGCTCAGATGTCAATATATTGACAAGACAGACATGAAAGAGCATGAATAAGCTGCAACTGGACTAGTCTCCTATTCATCTAAGGCTTGCAAACTAGTCGAAGGTTCTACCAATCGATAGATTTTACAAACTACCTGAACTTCTAGGAATTGATTGGGAAATAGAAAATGAAACTATTATAAACTTCAAGAAAAGGATATTATCTTTTGAATTGTCTAAAATAAGAGTGATTACACCCATTGATCTACTCGAAGGAAAACAATACATCAAGCATGTACATAGCAAAGGGAAAAAAATTATTTGGACCAGCTGTAGAACATCATGTCTTCAAAAAAAGAATACATTAATCCTATAGCTGATGGAATCCTAAGTTGGCGGAGTGTAAACTTGTGCACATCCGACTCAGGTGATGCACTAGAAAATTAGCAGAGCAGGATGCATGAAGTCTCCATGTGTAGATGTGCAAGAATTACAATATTTGTTTGAAGGGTAGGAGCTGAAGCAAGCACATTGCCTACGTATGAAGGATTTCCTAATCTTGCATCCTTTTTGGAAGAATTTGAAGAAAATGTCACAAAATCACAGCAATTGTCTGCTTTAGACTATGTGCTGAAAGCTATGCCTGCTAGATGGTGGGGTACACATAAACAATCTATTTTCGAATGGCTGCAATGTAGGAGACTAATGGAGATCAGATTTGGAGAATAGATCAATTATTCTGATAAAAAATATACACGAATGATAGATCATGGAAAACCTATTGAGCATTGTCACACATTTTGGAAAAATTATTTGCAATAAGAATGGGTTCATCGATTCATCTACACCTTGGAAATGGTGCCAAGATGTTGGTACACCTTAGAAGAGCTGCGACAAGGAACCATTGAGTGGAAAATCTTAACTGTAAACTTTACCTATACATTTGAATTCACAAGCGAACATCCAATAGTTGATGCTACACTACAGGTAATAAAGGACAAGATTTTTGAAGAGATACCTATTACAGACAAGACCTTCCATCAATGTAGTCTGACTATACACAACTGGATGGAGTGTTATAATATCATGGGAGAACCAGATGACGATGACCAACTAGAGATAAATATAACTGTGCTAGAAGGTATATGTATAGTAGAGGGATTTTTTATAACTAGTGACTAGTTCTTGAAATTGCTCAAGATTAAGAAAGTAAATATTGGTTCAAATGAAAACCCGAAGTTTGCCAATATTGGAGTTACTGGGATGACGAGACTGTGGGAAAGATTACTAACTGATTACATGAGATTTGAGAGACCTGTTAACTACATTTTTTTCTGAAATGAAAGACAAAGTTGGAGATCTTGGTGAAATGAAGATACCCTTGAGGCTAGATGCAAAACTAGTCAAAAAACAACCATACCGACTGAATCCACGTTACAAGGAGAAAGTTAAAGTAGAACTTGACTGAATGTTAGAAGCATGAGTAATAGAACTAGTTGATGAATCAGAATGGATCATCCCAATTGTAGTACAAGATAAGAAGACTTCAGGGGAAGTTAGAATTTGTGTTGATCTTCGGAAATCAAATGATGCATGCTTGCACGATGCATTTCCAACTCCATTTATAGATGAAGTATTGGAAAATGTTGGAGGACAAGAGATGTATTCATTTACAGATGGATTTTCGGGTTATCATCAGGTCAGAATTATAAAAGAAGATTGCTACAAGAATACCTTTGCAATAGAATGGGATGCTACTGATACACGGTAATGTCCTTTGGACTCAAGAATGCGCCTGCAATATTTTCAAAATTGTAGTTGTTTCCTTTAAATATTATATGCACAAATTTCTTGAAGTCTATTTTGATGATTGGACAGTTTTTGGTCTCATAAAATATCACATAGAAATCCTTAGAATGATGTTGGAACGATGTTGCTAGTACCAAATTGTCCAAAATTTGAGGAAGTGTATTTTTTGTGCATCTTTTGGCGATTTGTTAGGTCATGTGTTCTGTCATGATGGGATTTTGGTTGATCCAGCTAAAATATCCATCATCCTGGACTTACCACCACCTACTACAGTTAAACAATTAAGAGCAACACTAGGGAATACGGGATACTACATAAAGTTCATCAAAGGATATGCACAAGTGACTGCACCGATGGAGAAATTGTTGAAAAAAGATACTAAGTTTCAGTGGATAGATGAATTCCAAGAGAGTCTGGATAAGTTGAAAAGAAAAATTTCTGATGCACCCATACTAATATTTTCGGATTGGAAAAAAGAATTCAATGTTCATGTTGACACATCCTCTATGGCGCTTGGAGTGTTATTGACGCAACTAGGAGAAGGAGATATTGATCAACCCATTGATTTTTCTAGAAGGAATCTATCAACTGTAGAAAATAAGTATGCTAGAACAGAGAGAGAAGGACTTGCGATGGTCTATGTATTGCAGAAATTCAGACATTACTTGCCGGGGGACATTTTAAAATGTACACTGATCATTCTGCATTGAAATACTTGGTTAACAAGCCAGTGTTGGGGGCAATATTTGCTGATGGATTCTCCTATTCCAAGAATTTTATTTTGAGATTATTGTCAAACCAGGATGATTAAACCTGGGACCAAACCATGTATCGAGAATAGACAGTGGAGAAGAACCCACTAGTTTGAATGATAATCTCCCTGATGCACAACAATTTGCAATAACCACCTTTGATGACCAACATGAGGATATCATAGAGTTCCTAGCTATGAGTTTTTCACCGGTCAAGTTTACAATAGCATAGAAGAAACAGTTAATAACGCGAGCTACATATTTCTAATTTATTGCTGGCCACTTGTATAAACTAGGCCCATATGAAATACTGCGACATTGTGTTTTTTAACATGAGTGACCTATTACTTTAAGTGAGGCACATGTTGGTGTTGCAGGAGGACACTATGTAGGAAAGGTGATGGTACACAAGATATTACAAGCATGGTTATGATGGCCTACCATGCATGTCAATGCTAGAGATTATTGTCGTAATTGTGATGTCTTCCAGTGAATGGGGAAGCCATCCAGAAGAGATGAGACGCCTCTAGTTCCACAAATCACATTACATGCATTTGATAAATGAGTTTTTGACTTTGTGGGGCCTATTAGTCCATCAGGGAAGCGCACATGAACTAGGTATATTATCACTACGATGGATTACCTAACTCAATGGGTAGAAGCTGTGCCCGTCAAGGATTGTACTACTACGACGACAACAAATTTTTTGTTTGAAAATATGGTAACAAGGTTTAGATGCCCCAAGATATTGATTATTGATCAAGGTACACATTTTGTTAATCAATTAATTGAAGAACTAATGGATGAATTTAAAATACACCATAGAAGAACAAATCCATATCACCCGCAAGTAAATGATGCAGTCAAAGCATTTAACAAGATTCTGGAAAATGCGCTCACCAAAGTCTACAACAAAAGAAGGGATGATTGGTACTAGAAAATTCCCACAGTACTATGGGCATATCGCACAACATGTAAGAAGTTAACAGGCTAGACACCATTTTGATTAGTGTATGGACATGAGGTTTTCATGCATATGGAATATATTGTACCAAGTTTAAGAGCGGTGGCCATTACAAAAATGACAGATGTTGATGCTGTCGAAGAAATATTACTCCAGTTAATCCATTTGGAAGAAGAACACTTCATTGCAGGATTCCATCAAAATGTAGGAAAACAAAGGAATAAGGCATGGCACGACAGACACATTAAGAACAAGCAATTTTCAATCGAAGGTCTTGTTCTTATGTATGACTATAAATTTTTCAAACACCCAATAAATTTGAAGACACATTGGTTAGTCCCTTATGTAGTGAAGGAAATCAGTGATGGAGGAGAAGTAAAATTGGAAAAATTGGATGCAATGGAAACCAGAGGGCTCATAAATGGAAGCTTGTTGAAGCCTTATTTTGATAAATCTGACTATGTATATATATGATGATGATGATGATGATGATAATGATGATAATGATGCTAAAACTGACAATAAAAACAACTAAGAGAACAAAATAGCCTCGCACAAGGTGCAGCGAGGGAAGTATGGCACTAAATACAATGTGGTGTTTCCACAATTATGAGGAAATATTGTTGAGGTGCCAAATATCAAATCCGGAAACAACAAGAAAATACAAAGCAGATTGCAAGGGAAGTTGAGGGTCGCTTCCACCATTAATATCCCAATGTCACAATAAAAAGGGGTGGCGTAGTTGGCACCTACACATGAGGAGTTAGAATAAGAACTCGCATGATGGTTCATTGTTATACCCAAATCCTATCACCAAGATGTGATAAGACCTCTAACACCTCTATTTGCCCTCAATTTCAGACATTGAAGTGAAAACAATGCTTTGGATGTTGATTCTACATACAAAACTCTAGCACCACTCTTAACTTTAAGCTAATAAGCGGTACCTTATACAACACCGCCTGAGTCATTTGGAAGATAGGTGATGCCACCACCTTTAACATTTGTCTTTGGCATGGTTCTCACCTTGCACTATTCTTTCCTAAGGGAGTGTAAGTGGTGCCCTTGTTAAAAGGTGAAAAAGAGAAGGTTTCATGAAGCTTCTAGCATAAAAGATTCATGGCGATCCTTATCCCTACTCAGTTGGGTCAGTTAAGCTCAAGATCCATGCTTTGGGGATCTCATGGCCACCT
Organism: Pseudotsuga menziesii; assembly: GCA_001517045.1. Lineage (NCBI taxonomy): Eukaryota > Viridiplantae > Streptophyta > Pinopsida > Pinales > Pinaceae > Pseudotsuga > Pseudotsuga menziesii. Next base: position 33,153 of record LPNX010768299.1, read on the forward strand.
CACCCACCTATTTCTCAACCATTCCTATCCCTTTGAGCCCTATAAAACCAGGCTCATACTCCATGGTTGAGGGGAGAAGAAAAGAGTAGATTTATGGTGCTGAATTAACATACTAGCCTAATCCATTAGAGAACATAAAGGAGAAAGTTGGAGCTACCGGGGATGATATGTTAGTATTGTGAAGGAGTGCTTCGAAACTAAGGCAAAACGGTTGTATTCCATCAAAGATATTATTCCAAGCATCCATAGCTTCTAGGGAAAGTCTTCTGACCTAGTTGTGACTCATTTGTTTTGGATCTGAACCAGTCAGACCAAAGGAAAAACAACTTCTATCTGCAGAAGGTGCAATATTCCTGATAACATTCATGTTGTCATTATACTACTCGATGATGGTGCTTGTGTGGATTTGAAAGACTAGCAGTTGGAATTAAACATCCCTGGTGGTCGATTCCAAGCTACCACTCTTATAATATAACAACTAGACTTGTTTGCAAAATACATAGTGAGTGAAAACCTATGGAGAAGTAAGATGACTAAGTGTTATACTGCAAATGGCCCTAGGAGACCTGTCAAGGAAACTATACTGACTTTTCTGACTAAGAATACTGTTGTTGGATATGTTCCCCTAAAGGCTAGGCGCCTCTTGGAGATTCAACCAGTTTTGGGCCTCCATGCAGGAGCGGCCACAGCCCACCTGGTAGAGATTCTAATGAGAATACCTTATGATGCTGGTAAGAACAATCATGTCCTGAAAAAGAGGGGCATGACTACGTAAATAATGGAAAGAGTTCAAGAAACAAAGAATATCTCGGTGAAGCTTCCGCAAAAGGATGTGGAATTAATTGCCACATTGCATAGTATCCATTGCGATGAACTGCTAGTCTGAATGAATGTTCAGACTGAGAGAGGAGGAAATGGAGGGTAATTTCATCACCATAATCACTGGAAACTGCTAAATCTAAGGAAGGTGATGATGATTCCAAAGATTCTTTGCACTAGCATACCCTGATGGAGGGAGGTACTACATGAAGAGGATGATGGATCTCACTAGCATTGCACCAAAAAGAAATTTGGACCATCTATTGGATTGAGAGGTGGTAGAGAGCTCTGAGGCTTACCTAGATGTTGTGTAATCATTCATAGGTAATGCTGAAGAAGATTCTGAAGGAAGAAAGGAAAAACTGGGGACAATTTGAAGGTTCAAGCTTGAAATGCGGACAAGGAACACTGGTGTTATCGGTTATTCCTTCAGCCCATCCATTTTACCCTTACATCCTACTCTAATGAGCGGTAAAAACATCCAGAAGCAGACAAGAATGATAACTCTCATAAGGATTCACTCTCATTCATGAACAAAACTGTCTTATGGGGGTCTACAAATTTTACAGTCATACCAGGAGATATAAAGGATACAATGCATAAATACAGACACATAAGGAACATAAACCCTCTTGCCAAATACAAACACAGAAGGAACATATGGCCAAACACAGAATGAACATAAAAGTAGAAGCAAAAAGAGTCATGGGACTAATTCATCCAATGCATTAGAAGGTGTGCGAGGTAGCAACCTCAGTAGAAAGTGACATGCTGGAACACATCAAAGAAGTGCACATAGAAACAAAGAAGCTATTGAAAATCATGGAGGATTTTCAGAACAAAATTAGTGTAACTCAGTTTATGGAGCACTAGATCATGTGGCTTGGAACACTCCATTGGTGAGTGTTCGGGACCTGTTGGGCCTCATGACATAAGGGAAGAATTCATGTAGAATTCTGCCTAAGTATGGAAGAAGAGAATAAAGGAGAAGAGAAAGGAGTTACGATGGAGGAAGAAACATCAGAGGAAAGGGAAGAATGTTGCAATAGAATAAGGAAAGTAAAGATGAAGATAAAGAGAAGGTGCAGGATGGGGAAGATTGGCTAGTGTAGTAAGCTATGACAGAAGGATAGATCAAGATACAAGATGACATGACAGAATATTCGTAGAAGCAAGTGTGTGAAGAAGCATAACGGTAGGAAAATGACAGTAAGGCATAACAATGAGAAAGTGACAACCCTTAGTGATCATGGTTATGAGCTTAGATGGAGCCGATGAAAACCACACACGTAAAGGTATCTTTGTAAGTCAGGACGATAGAGAATTTTTGTTATGTATTGCTAGAATAGGAAAGACAACTTGTTGGATGAAGATAGTAAGTCGGTTGGGATAGTGACCGAAGATGAGTCTGTATTGAGTCAGTAATGAGTCTGTAAAAGTATGTATGAGATTTGTATCGATTCTGTAATAAGGATATAAAAGAAGGAACCTAATCTGAAAAAGGGGTTAGATAGTTTTGAGTTGATTAGCTAATACAACAATTTTGAGTAAGTCTCTAAAATCTTGGAAAAGAAGCTTGAGCTAGATTGGACATAGATATTTTTTGGTTAATGACTCTAGATATCAGAGTAGCGATTCTGTAGCTAAGTGCACAGATAGCTAGAGAAGGTAGAGTTGATCCAGGATGTGTGCGGATCGCTAGTAGGAGTAGAGAAGAGGGAGAAAGAGAGAAGATCAGAGAGCATGAGAGGGAGGAAAAGTCTGTAAATATAGAAGAGAATATCTTGAATAGATTCTACAGCTTTGTTTGCAGACAAAAGGTGCATCTATTTCCTCATGTCAATGCCAGATGAAGAGCATCTTGTGGTTTTTTCCCGAATGGGTTTCCACCTTATATGTTGTGTATATGTGGGAATGTTGAGTAGCTTAGTTAAATGCATAAATGGTGTGTTCAATGATTGATTGATTAATGTGTGGAAAATGGATAAATGTATGAATGTCGCGTTATAGTAATGAATATGCCTATGACATCTGTTCACTGCGTGTTTGCATGAGATTGCATAAATAAGGGTTGAATCATAACTTGGTATTGAATTATTGTGCAAACCAGTATCCCACCTTCTCAGTCTTTGTTGGAAAACCTTGGTATAGATCCAAGGTACTAGAACACCCTCCCGCACAAACTGTGGAAACATGGTTATGGCAGTTACCCATAAGGACTGAGATATCTCAGGTGAGACGGCATCTGTGTCATAGGTGCTGCTAACTGAGCTCCACTCCATCAGGTTGATATCTTGGGCTTTGTTGTGTTGACCAATAAGGGGCTGAAACNATAAGGGGATGAAACTGGGTCTAGTGTGAGAGAGGGACAGAGAAAAAGGCCAACATGACACCAATGCTTGATCCTATTGACATATAGATGATGTTGAGGAAACCTCAAGCTCCATAGAGCTTCCTCTAATCATCATATTTCACTTATTCCTTGTGCTACTAGGAGATTGAATGGATGTTTTGGATTTGTGAAAATCTTGTAACATGTATGATAAATGATTTTAAAAATTAACTTTAATGTTATCTAAGCTATCAAATTAGATAGGAAAGCATAAACAAAGACAAGATTTTACTATGATGATCCTAAGTAGAAGCATTTACATATCATGTGAAAACTGAAAAAATGAGCTTATTTTGGTCAAAAGAGTAGAGTTAAAGTAGGAAAAATGATCAATCAACAGTAAAAAGTGATGCCATATTGTTGAAACAACAATTACCCATAAACACACTTAGCGGTTTTGTCCATAATATATTCCCTACTCATAGCTTTTAGAAGCACCTAATTTATCTAGCCACAATTTTTAAACCCCCTAAATTTATAAACCCTACCCTAGATTCCTCTTGATGACATTTCAATGACCTTCCTGAAAATTGGATGAAGGTCAAAATATAAATCATGATTCTTTTCTAAATGAATAAATGTCAAGATAAAATCCATTTAAGACATAAAACAACTAAAATATTGCGCTCTGAAAATAAAATCATTCAAGATCTCTCCGATGTTTATGATTCTCTCTCTTACGCTCTACTAAGAAGTACAAAATTCTTGGTAAACATCATGCAGAATGCCTGCCATATTATTGGGTTCGATAGTTATAAAAATAAGTTCCCATAAAGAAATTACAACAAATTGCAAATAAAAAAGACACTCATATTTTATTAAGCCTTTTATTCTTTGTAAGAGTGCCACCTATGTGCTTGCTCTCAATTTTCACCACCACCTACAAACTATTAAGAAACTATTACATTTACAAAAGAAAATGTAAGATATTACATGTAACAACAACTTACATACATGGCCATTTTTTATGTATAGAAAAACCAATTTCTAATGAAGTTCACATGCTACAATGAACATGGCCAAAGTAAAAAGTATTTCAATCTTGAGACAAATTCATACTAAATATTAACATTGTTAGGTTGATTACAAACCATTTTGTATGTTTCGGCAGCTTGAATCCTCTAGTATATCCAATATTTAAAGTTATGAATCAATTCAAAAGAAACCTTCAAGCTATATAAAATACATCTAGACAATTAACACTATATAGAATACATTTAACACTATGTAGAATACATCTAAACAATTCACACTTATAAGATATAAAAAAATGAAAAAAAAAATTATAATGCGCAACAAAATAGATAATGATACGCCAATGATTTTAACATTAACCAAAAAAAAGTTAGAAGCGAGTCCCATTATTGACAATTAGCTTCCATGGACACTTCTCAAGACATTTTGAAAAAACCATACATGATCCAAC
>LPNX010768304.1:0-34151 GCA_001517045.1 Pseudotsuga menziesii
GTCATTTACTTTTACTGTCTTAGCTTAGCTTTTACTTTCCAGTTTATTTTTAGTTTAATCGAACTGCTACTAAGGATTCCAGATTCCCTAGTAGGTGCTCATCAGCACAAGCTAGGGTGAAAACCCTAGCTACAGTTAGCCTACATACAGACCTAATTTGTATTGCTAGGACAAAGCAACATGGAAGCCCTCGGTGATGTTAATTTGTCCTCTTATTGAGAAGTTTTACTTCACCTTTTAAAATATACAGGTCTATTCAGAAATGTGCAGGAATTGTGAAGAAGTTTGAAGGAGCAGAAAATCACTTTATAAAGCATCTTCTTAACCCTAAAACCAGACAGCTTCTAGTTTCTGAAGGGAAAAGATGGGAAAGAGTGGAAAAAGTGGTAAAATAAATAGGGCTGATCCCACTGACTTAACCTGGATTGAGAAGCTCCCTGATTGTGCTGAATTGTTCCAACAGGCAGGTTGGTTGAATTTCTTCAGGAAGATAGATGGCTACAATGCACAAGTGTCTTGTAAGTTTGCTCAGGGTCTGAAAGATGATATGGTTATTTTTTATGCTCTCAAATTCAAATTGACTGTAGGACTAATTGCAGAGGCTACTGGGATCAGTAATCAGGGTGAGCCTTGGTTCAAGAAATTACCTTTTGACTTTGAACCTCACAGATACCTGTTACCCAATGTGAATCCTGATTGGAATAAAGGTATTCTTATCCAGAATTTCAGAAAAGAGTGGGTTGAGCCAATTAGAATATTGCAAAGCTATGTGACTTGTGAAGGCAGGTATTCATATGTATTTAAGTATCACTTTAGATTCCTTCAACATATGGTGGGAGTCTCAAAAATGAACCTGCCTTTCTTCTTTTTGAAGAGCCTGCAGAAAATGTCCAGCAGGGTAAAAAAGCATGAAGATCACACATCCCAGTCAATTTTTCATCATGGATTGATCAAGCTAATCATCAGTACTGTGTTGCAGCATGAGGGAAGAACTTGGGACTTTTTTCTGTTTTGGTCTGGTATTCATGTCAAAAAGGAAGAACAACAACCAAGAGGCAAACTGATAAAGGAATTGTGATGATGAAGAAGCTAGGTCATAAACCTAAGCTCGAGGTCAAAACTGAGAAAATAGCTGAGCAGATGGAAGAAGAGGTAGCAGAGCAGGTGAAGCTGGACAGCAAATTTAAAAGGTCATCAGTTGGCACCACAGGCAGGTATTCATTGTTTGCAAAAGAGGAACTGCAGCTTAGGCAACAGCCCACAGTACCTGCAGAAGATTCTAAAGAACTAAAACTGTTGCTGAAGAAAAGGTTGATTTATTTGAAGATGAAGTTCACACCAAACAAAGAAGTCCACTCACTATCCTTACAGATGATGAGGGATATCTACTAGAAGAAGAGCAGTCACAGCCCATTGATGAACCAGAAGGCAGGCATGGAACTTGTGAAGAATTCCTCACTTCAGACATCAAAGCAGCTAAAACTCATAAGAAGAAAAAGAAGGTTGTAACTTCATATTGGAGGCCTAAAACTAGGCCAACCAATAAATTGAGATGGAGTATGAAGAAGATACTTCACCCTAAACTGGATTCCAAACAAAAGACTATTGTAATTGATACTACTTCAAGTGAAGAAACAGAAGTTGGTAAAATAGACATCAAAAACAAGGGAAAATCAGTGGTTAGACCTTCTTCTCCTCAACCTACTGTGTTAAAAAGATTGTCACGGTCTACAAAAGAGACAAGTCAGCCTGCTTCTAAATTATCTGAAATAATTTCTAAGATAAAAGATAAACTGCTAAAACAGCAGCAAGAAGAAAAGGCAAAAAGAGGTCCTGTTGAAAGTTATGAGTGGGAGGAAGAAGATTAAGCTATACTCAGACAAGCAGGAATTTTAAAAGAACCTAGTATTCCCATTGACTTTTTAGACTTTCTAATGCAGGTTGTAAATACACTTGAGATTCCTAGTTTTGATGAAGAAAATCTGCAGGAAAGTGTTCAAAAATACAAGCAGCAGATGAAACACTTACAAGAGACTAATGATGGGTTATTCAAATTCAACAAAGGGCTTATAGAGGAGTTGCAAGATGTCCATCATCATTTCCTGGAGCTATCATAGGTTTCTAAAGAGGTGCTAAACAGGAAAAGAACTTCTGACAGACACTGCAAAAAAGCTAGAGAAGACAGTTGAAAGTTTACAGCAGGAGAATGAAGACCTTCAGAGAAAGATAGCTGATATGGAAAAGAAACATAAAAGAGCAAAGAGAAAGGCTCAAAGCCTAGATGGTATAGCACTACTTGCTGAAGCAGCGCAGGAGCTTTGATTCAGTTATGCTTTAATTAGTGTATCTGTTTGATAAACATTTCTTGTTAATGATTTGCTATTTTTAGCAATTTTGTAATTTTGTAATAATGTACTTTTTACTTTACCTCAGTAAATCGATGGAGACAGTTAGGATTAGTGACCTAACTGATTTTGTAGAAGATTACTATTTAGAGGAGTTAGAAAGACATTTTGGGGGTTCGATTTTTGAGAGCTTTCAGGAGGTCTTCAAGCTCAGTTGGTTTCCAGACTTGTTTATGAGTAAGGTACATAGCTCTTGTATGCAGTGGTTGATGAAACTATGAGATATTTATGACTTTTATCCTTCAGTTGTTTGTATTGGCTTCATTTTTCATCTGTTTAGTGGCTTAAATTGACAGATTCATTACTGGTTAATGTGTGTTTGCTGGTAATGCCTGTTATTTATGTATGAACCTCAATGTTGTTTCTGATTGGATCTTGTTATATATATCATGCATCTTCATTGTCTATTGCTTATGATTTAGTAGTTTCCTTACTTATGAATGTATTCCCTGACTGTTTTCAAAGTTCACAACCAAAAACACATTGCAGAAACCCTAAACCTTGATTTTATTGAGTTTTATATTTGAGTGTGTGTTAGCTTGTTTCTCTGGCCTTAGAAACAATTTCTGGCACAAACATCTTTGGCGCCGTTGCCGGGTACGAAGCTGAAGCATATCTTCCCTGGGATACTTATCATTTTTCCTGGTTTAAGAGGTGGACTTAAACCAGCATCTTTTGAAGGCTATTTTCACCAAATTTTGACACACTAGCTCCTAGAGGAGTGGGAACCCGGAGCAAACCTATTTCACCGTTGTATTCAGGGGTTTCAGACCCTGAACATATCTTAAAAACAGCAAGAAAACTCAAAAGGTCCCAATCTTTACCAGCCTTGTGTGATCCTGAACAGTTGGGTGTTTCATTACATTCAGCTGAAACCTCACCTTGGATAAAACCTACCATTCCTAAGAGTACTTTTCAAGTTTTTACCAATCCTGAAACCTTTTTGAAAGACAAGACTGCTTCTCCTGGTAAAATACCCCTTTTCCAGCTGAAAGTGGAAAAGAGCCCTTTCCTAGAAAGTTCTAGTCAAACTTCCTCATCTTCAAAACCACAGTCCAAAATGGCAGCTCAAAACCCAGCCATGGATATGATGGACAGGATGGTTGCAGCAAGGTATGCACCATTAGTTTTACCACAACCTTTACATGCTTTGCCTGGAGGAGATTATCAAAAGTATATGCCTAGGTTCAATGGGCAGGGGGAAACCACTGCTGAGGAACATTGGGAGGATTTCCTGAGTTATGCAGACAATCAGAACATTGAAATCAAAGATGTGTGGATGAGGGTATTTGTTCAGAGCCTTGATGGGGATGTAAGAAAGTCATTCAGAGAGTTGCCTTCCAACTCAATCACTATAATTGAAGAGCTCCGTGATCTTTTCATGAGGCAATGGGGAAACACAAAGGACCATACCTATTATATAACTGAGTTTGGAGCTCTCAAAAGAAAGAAAGAGGAAACTGTTGCAGATTTTTCCAAAAGATTCAACAAAATGTATAGTAGGATTCCAGCATAAATTAAGCCTACTGAAACATCAGCTAAACTCACCTATGCCAATTCCTTTGACCATGAATTTTCTCTATTGCTGAGAGAAAGAAGGCCTATCACCCTGCTGAACATGCAAGATGCAGCATTGGAGGTAGATTCTAATTTGTTATCTTCAAACAGACTTAAGAATGAAACTCCCCAACAGCTTTATGAGAGAAAAGGGAAAACGGAGGCTGTTTCAACAAGTGTTGCTCCTCAGTCTGCTAAAGCCAAGATAGATGAGATGGCAAAGCTGGTAAAGATTCTCACTACCAAACTGAATAAGTTAGAGCTTGAAAATAATTCTACTAAACCTGCTCCAGAAGCTGAAAGGAACCCAAATAACCAAAATCAGTTCAGGAGGCAGTTTGCTCCTAGATTTATACCAAGAGAGCGCATAAATAATGACATCCAGCGAGAAAGAAGAGAGAATTAGGAGCAGAGAGTACCTTCACCTTTTCAAAATAATGTAGCTGATGAAGAAGAGGTTGATGGACAGCTGCTCTTTGAAGAGACTGAGACTGATCAGGATATGAATCACTTTGGAGATGGTTTGTCTACAGGTTTTGTTACTGAAGAAGATTTTCTGAATGCTAAGTATTATGATGCTGACATGTATGAAGTTGAAGATGATTTGTAATTTGAGAAAACTGCTGTAAATGCTGCTGCTCAACAGAATGAACATAAGAAGACTATCAATCTCAGATCAGGCCCAAAGCAAGTGGTCCAAATTCCAAAGAAGAAGGCACCAGTTCCAGCTGCACCTGTTCCTACTATACATGTTCCTGCTGCACTTGTTCTTGCTAAACAAGTACCTGATCCTGTCATACAGAAGAAGCAATCTGCAAAAAAATCTAAGAAGAATGCTGAAATTGAAGAGGTAAATAAATCTGCTCAAAGTTTTAGTTTGGAGAATGAACTAGGGAAGCTGAAAATTCCTGTTCCTTTGACTAAATTAATAAAGAATCCCTCATATAAATAGACAGTCCTGAAAGTGATGAATTCAGCCAATAATTAGCCTGTTTTAGACACTGTCAATTTGCAAGAAGAAAGTCCAAAAATATTCATCGGATCAGCCCTAGCTGAAAAAACTGAAAATGAGGCTAGTGCTTCACCTCCTTTTTATGTCACCTTGACTGTCCATGACCAAATGATTCACAATTGTCTATTAGACTCAGGAGCCTCTCACAATTTGATGCCCAAAGCTATTATGGAAGCCTTAGGTCTGAGTATTACCAAACCTTACCATGATTTATATGCCTTTGACTCCCGAGCTGTGAAGTGTCTAGGAGTAATTAAAGACATGGTAGTTAGCCTTGCCCAGTTGCCAATGAAGAGTGTAATAATGGATGTTGTGGTAGCTGATATCACTCCAAATTTTGGCTTGCTGCTTTCTAGGTCATGGGCTAAGAAGGTTGGGGGAACCTTACAGATGGACATTTCATATGCCACCATCCCTATTTTTGGTGGAGAAACTAGAAGACTATACAGAGAGCTACAGTTTGCTTATATAGTCACAGATGACAAAAACCCCACGAATCACCCCCTATATGCTGTTGACAAAGATCTAGGGACTTGCATGTTGAATTTCAGTGATGAAGATAATTATGTTGGCCTCTTGCAAGTTGAAAAAGAAAAACCAGTGAGACATTGCAGAGAAGAAGAAGATCAGTTGTGGGAATTGTATTTTGATGGATCCTCATGCAAAGAGGGTGCTGGAGCTGGGGTCTTACTCATTTCTCCTGGAGGTGAGACAGTGAAACTCATGTATAAGCTGGAGTTTGTAACCACTAATAATACTGCTGAGTATGAAGCTCTGATACTAGGAATGAAAGCTGCTAAAGACTTAGGCATTCAGCAAATTACTGCATATGGCGACTCCGAGTTGGTTGTTCAATAGGTGAAGAACAACTATCAAGTAAAGCAGGATTTGTTGAAGGTCTATAGGAATGAGGTATGGGATATGCTTGACAATTATTTTATAGCATTTAACATTACTCATATTCCAAGAAATCATAATGAGACTGCAGACTCTTTAGCTTTGGCTGCCTCATACTTCAGAATTCCTAAAACTACTCAGCTAAGGTATCCCATAGAGGTGAGGTACAGACCATGTGTACCTGACAATGTGAAACACTGGAGGGTATTTGAAGATGACATTGAAATCAAAAAAAAATTTGAGCTTACAGATGAGTTTACTAATTCCCAAATTGATCAGGATGAGGATGAGGAAGAAGGACAGGATAATAAGTTTGCTGAAGATGAGTCTGCTGAAAATGTATTTGCTGAAAATGAGTTTCCTGAAGGTGAGATTGCAGGTCATAAGATCATTGAGTTGAAGAGTAAATTTATCCCTAAATGTTTAGTGCCTTTAGAAAGAATTTTTACCAAAGATGAGACACCTTCTAAACCAGTAGTCCAATCTTCAGAAAACAATGTAGAAGACTGCAATATTGGTACTGCAGAAAATCCGAAAATGGTAAAAATTTCTAAATCTCTGACAGCTGAACAAAAAAGTAGGTATATCAAGCTCTTGAAAGAACATGTGGATGTGTTTTCCTGGTCTTATGAAGAGTTAAGAACCTATGATACAGCAATCATTCAGCATAAGGTCCCATTGAAGCCTAATGTTAAGCCTTTCCGACAGAAACTGAGAAGGATCAATCCAACTTTGTTTCCTGTGATTGAAAAGGAAGTAAAGAAGCTGCTGGATGCTAAGATAATAGTACCTCTCAGGTACTCTTCTTGGGTTGCAAATCTTGTACCTATTAGGAAAAAGAATGGGGAGATAAGACTGTTTGTTGACTTCAGGAATCTTAACAGATCTTCATTAAAGGATAACTATCCTCTTCCGAAGATTGAACAGGTATTACAGCTGGTGGTTGGAGCTCAGGTGGATGGATTCTCAGGGTATAATCAGATTGCCATGCACCCTGATGACAAGTAAAAGACAGCCTTTACAACCCCCTGGGGGACCTTCATGTATGACAAGATGCCTTTTGGCTTGATGAATGCTGGAGTAACCTTTCAGAGAGCAATGGACATTGCCTTTGTTGGGGAAAAAGATAAGTTTGTGGTTATCTATCTTGATGATATTACTGTATTCTCAAAATCTGATGATGAACACTTGAAACACTTGAGGCAAACCTTTCAAAAATGCAGAAAATTTGGTCTGTCCCTTAACCCTAAAAAGTCACATTTTGCTGTGCAAGAAGGTAGACTACTTGGTCACCTAGGGTCTACTGATGGCATCAGAATAGATCCTGAGAGAGTCAAAGCAATACTGAAGATTAGTTTTCCTAGGAGTAAGAAAGATGTTCAGTCATTCATTAGCAAGATAAATTTTCTGCAGTGGTTTATTCTTAATTTTGCTGAAACTATTAAACAAATCACAACCATGTTAAAGAAGGACCAAGAAGTCAAGTGGACTGTTGATGCAAAGGCTACATTTGAGAAAATCAAGGTAGCTCTTACTGAAGCACCAGTCTTGGTAAGTCCTGATTTTACCAAAGAATTCCTTACTTTTTCATTTGCTTCAGAAGATACAATTGCAGCTGTCCTACTCCAGAAGAATAAAGAAGGATTGGAGCAGCCCATTGCCTTTTTTAGCAAAACACTCAGGGATTCTGAGCTGAAGTACAGTATACTGGAAAAGCAAGCTTATGCTATGGTAAAAGCTTTGAAATTTTTCAGAATTTATGTCTTGCATACAAAGGTTGTTTCATTTGTTCCAAATGCTGCAGTGAAGGATGTTTTGACACAGCCCGACAGTGAAGGAAAGAGAGGAAAATGGATTGCAAAGATTATGGAGTACGATGTGGAAATCAGAACTACTAAGCTTGTCAAGGGACAAGGTTTGGCCAGGCTGTTGGATGACTCAAATTGTCAAGCTCTAGGACTGCATCTCATGGCTGAAGAGTTAGTTCCTGAAGAAGACCAAGCACTTCAGGAGAAAGAAAGGATCATGGATTTTTATTCATCTTCAGTTTGGTATGCTGATATTGTTCATTTTCTATTATTTCTGCAATGTCCTGATCATTTAGACAAGAAGGCTGCCAGATCTCTGAAACTTAAAGCCACTAAGTACTGTTTGATAGAGGATCAATTGTTCTGGAAAGATCCAGGAGGTATCTTGCTTAGGTGTTTGGATCAATCTGAAATAGGAGAGGTGATTTCAGAGTCTCATGAAGGAGCCTGTGGAGGGCATAAATATTGGAAAGCAACAGCTTACAAAATTTTGAGAGCTGGATACTATTGGCCCTCCCTGTTCATAGATGTTTACCAGCAGGTAAGAGCCTGCATTCCTTGTCAGAAATTTGCAGGTAAACAAAAATTATTGTCTTTGCCTTTAAATCCTATTGCAGTCAATGCCCCTTTTCAGCAATGGGGTCTGGATTTTATTGGAGAAATTAATCCAGCATCTTCAGGACAGCATCATTGGATTTTGACTGCCACATATTTCTTCACAAAATGGGTGGAAGCCATTCCTACAAGGAATGCTACAGATAAGGTGATTATGGAGTTCATTGAAGACAATATCTTGAGCAGGTTTGGCTGTCCACAGAGATTAATAACAGACAATGCCAAGGCATTCAAATCCAAGGCAATGGTGGCCTTCTATGAGAAAAATGGCATCATTCTGAAGCACTCAACTCCCTATTATCCTCAGGGAAATGGCCAGGCTGAATCATCTAACAAGAATATCATTCAAAGCATCAAGAATCTGCTGAAGCATGATAAAAGGTCTTGGGATTCAATGCTGAAGTATGCATTGTGGGCAGATAGGATTACAGTGAAGAAGGCCATTGGTACTTCTCCATATCAGCTGGTATATGGTATAGAGGCAGTATTCCCTGTTCAGATAGGGATTCCAGTGATGAAATTCCTCCATAATTCTCAGGAAGAACCAGATGATATGCAAAGGAGAATCTTTGAAATGATTGAACTACAGCAGAATAGAGAGAAGGTGGATGAAAAAGCACAGCTGTACAGAGCCAAGGTTAAAAACATGTTTGACAGAAACATTAAAGAAAATACTTTCACAGAAGGTGAGATGGTTCTAAGATGGGATGCAAGGAAGGAGAAAAAGGGTGAACATGGTAAGTTTGACAATCTTTGGTTTGGCCCTTTTCTGATATCAAAAGTTTTAGAAAAAAATACTTTTATCTTGCAATCCCTGGAAGGTGAGGAGTTGTCCAGCCCTGTGAATGGACGATTCCTCAAACACTTTTACAGTTTATGAGGGCATTTTTCACTGATCATTGTACATACCGGTGTGAGTGAGATAGAATAAAGACTCCATAGCCCAATGGAAGTTTGCAGATAGCTAGATAGAAGATAGAAGGCACTCGTCTACAAGTTCTTGAAGCCTCGCAGGGAGGACTTCATCCCGTAGATGGAGCCAGATGTTTAGTCGGTAATTTGTTTCTTTATTTTGGTTTGACTTCCCCGATTTTGGTTTGATTTATATTTTCTTTCAAATATTTCATTTACTTTAGTTTTGATTTTTCCCTCCTTTTGGAAAGTTTTGTCTAGTGTTTGTTTGAAATCTTGAGATTGCTTTAGAAATTTTGATTTTTTAACCATAGGTTAGTTTTTGATTAAGGGTTTTTAAAAGTTATTTTATCAAATGGTGGACTCATAAGGCATATTTTGAGCATACCTACACTCAAGAAACTTTTAAAACCTTATACAAAATATCAAAAAGCTGAAAAGGAGCGAAAAAATAGCACCAAGGATATTCTTGTAGCGCTGGAGCAGAAAATTACAAAGGGCGCGCTACAAGAAAATTAATCACATACGGTGAGCTGTTGGATACGTGTAAGCCTCAATTTTAGCACGATTCCAGGTGGTTTTGAGTCGAGAAACAAATCATGGCCATCATTGCCCATAATGCGGGATTGGTTTGACAGTTATCAGCAAATTTCGGTCTAAGGTGGCATGATTTTCCTTTCACACACATTATCAGAGGAAAGGAAGGCTCATGAAGTAAATCAAACCGTGAGAAAGGTGGATTATGTTGCTGCAGAGTAGAGACAGAGTTATGAAGGCCAGCGAAAATTAGGGCTTTTTAATCCCGTTACCTGCAGTCAAAGTGATCACATAAATACATCTGTACACATAAGGAAAGGTAGTTGACAGCTCAAAACATAGGTTTAAAACATTGCAATTGAACAGTTGGCAGGTATTTCACTATTAACCCCTATAATTGTAAATTTGGGAATTTTCTCGCTGGAGGTCGTTTTGGAAAAATTAGTTGAGGCAAGGGTTAAAATAGGTTCCAAAATGAAATGTTAACCCCAGAAATAATTGCCTAGAGCTGTTCTGAAGAATTTTATTGAACAGAGCATCAAAATAACCCTAAGCTTAAAGCATTTAGTTTTTAGAACTTCGAGACAGTTTGAAGGGAAGTTGTTTATTTTTGGCTCTCTAATACACTAAAAAAACTTTGATATTGATACAGTATGGGTGTAATGAACTGACTGATTAAGATTCCTGTCAGACCTAATGCTAATTTGAGTCATAGTCTATAGGAAGAAGCATTGGAATGAATTGTAGACTGTTTTATTATGCTCATCCCTTACACAGGAAGTCTTCAGTAGACTAAGAAGCCAGTGAATTGTTGTCACATATTCAAAGTCAATGGTTTTGAAGAATGAGGTTGGCATTGATACACAGGGTTCGAGGAGAATCCCTTGGCTGATTGAATAATGTGCAGAATACCTAATTTCTTTAACAATACTGAGGAAACCAAATACCAATTTGCAGCAGCACCTAGATTGATATGTGTGGAAGTTTTTTGTTTTGGAAACTGATGGAAGTTGCAGAGATTTGATGAGCTGAAAGAGATAGGTATGGGATGAACATTCTGCAATAAATTCTAAAGTGACAACAGAGTTCATTTATGAAAATCCTTTTTTGTGCAGAGATGTTCATGAATCATGCTGACAGGGTGTAGATATTGATACACAGTTTGCTTGACAGGTTGAAGATGGTCTTTTGTTTAAAAAACAGTCTGATTGGTGATTAAGTTTCAAATCTTTTGCAGTTAGCCTACATACAGACCCAATTTGCATTGGTAGGACAAAGCAACATGGAAGCCCTCGGTGATGTTAATTTGTCCTCTTATTGAGAAGTTTTACTTCACCTTTTAAAATATACAGGTCTGTTCAGAAATGTGCAGGAATTGTGAAGAATTTTGAAGGAGTAGAAAATCACTTTATAAAGCATCTTCTTAACCCTAAAACCAAACAGCTTCTACTTTCTGAAGGGAAAATATGGGAAAGAGTGGAAAAAGTGGTAAAATCAATAGGGCTGATCCCACTGACTTAACCTGGATTGAAAAGCTCCCTGATTGTGCTGAATTGTTCCAACAGGCAGGTTGGCTGAATTTCTTCAGGAAGATAGATGGCTACAATGCACAAGTGTCTTGTAAGTTTGCTCAGGGTCTGAAAGATTATATGGTTATTTTTGATGCTCTCAAATTCAAATTGACTGTAGGACTAATTGCAGAGGCTACTGGGATCAGTAATGAGGGTGATCCTTGGTTCAAGAAATTACCTTTTGACTTTGAACCTCACAGATACCTGTTACCCAATGTGAATCCTGATTGGAATAAAGGTATTCTTATCCAGAATTTCAGAAAAGAGTGGGTTGAGCCAATTAGAATATTGCAAAGCTATGTGACTTGTGAAGGCAGGTATTCATATGTATTTAAGTATCACTTTAGATTCCTTCAACATATGGTGGGAGTCTCAAAAATGAACCTGCCTTTCTTCTTTTTGAAGAGCCCGTAGAAAATGTCCAGCAGGGTAAAACAGCATGAAGATCACACATCCCAGTCAATTTTTCATCATGGATTGATCAAGATAATCATCAGTACTGTGTTGCAGCATGAGGGAAGAACTTGGGAATTTTTTCTGTTTTGGTCTGGTATTCATGTCAAAAAGGAAGAACAGCAACCAAAGAGGCAAACTGATAAAGGAATTGTGATGATGAAGAAGCTAGGTCATAAACCTAAGCTCGAGGTCAAAACTGAGAAAATAGTTGAGCAGATGGAAGAAGAGGTAGCAGAGCAGGTGAAGCTGGACAGAAAATTTAAAAGGTCATCAGTTGGCACCACAGGCAGGTATTCATTGTTTGCAAAAGAGGAACTGCAGCTTAGGCAGCAGCCCACAGTACCTGCAGAAGATTCTGAAGAAACTAAAACTGTTGCTAAAGAAAAGGCTGATTTATTTGAAGATGAAGTTCACACCAAACAAAGAAGTCCACTCACTATCCTTTCAGATGATGAGGGATATCTACTAGAATAAGAGCAGTCATAGCCCATTGATGAACCAGAAGGCAGGCATGGAACTTGTGAAGAATTCCTCACTTCAGACATCAAAGCAACTAAAACTCATAAGAAGAAAAATAAGGTTGTAACTTCACATTGGAGGCCTAAAACTAGTCCAACCAATAAATTGAGATGGAGTATGAAGAAGATACTTAACCCTAAACTGGATTCCAAACAAAAGGCTGTTGTAATTGATACTACTTCAAGTGAAGAAACAGAAGTTGGTAAAATAGACATCAAAAACAAGGGAAAATCAATGGTTAGACCTTCTTCTCCTCAACTTGCTGTGTTAAAAATATTGTCACAGTCTACAAAAGAGACAAGTCAGCCTGCTTCTAAATTATCTGAAATAATTTCTGAGATAAAAGATAAACCCCTAAAATAGCAGCAAGAAGAAAAAGCAAAAAGAGGTCCTCTTGAAAGTTATGAGTGGGAGGAAGAAGATGAAGCTATACTCAGACAAGAAGGAATTTTAAAAGAACCTAGTATTCCCATTGAATTTTCAGACTTTCTAATGCAGGATGTAAATACACTTGAGATTCCTAGTTTTGATGAAGAAAATCTGCAGGAAAGTGTTCAAAAATACAAGCAGCAGATGAAACACTTACAAGAGACTAATGATGGGTTATTCAAAGTCAACAAAGGGCTTATAGAGGAGTTGCAAGATGTCCATCATCATTTCCTGGAGCTATCAGAGGTTTCTAAAGAGGTGCTAAACAGGAAAAGAACTTCTGACAGACACTGCAAAAAAGCTAGAGAAGACAGTTGAAAGTTTACAGCAGGAGAATGAAGACCTTCAGAGAAAGATAGCTGATATGGAAAAGAAACATAAAAGAGCAAAGAGAAAGGCTCAAAGCCTAGATGGTATAGCACTACTTGCTGAAGCAGCGCAGGAGCTTTGAATCAGTTATGCTTTAATTAGTGTATCTGTTTGATAAACATTTCTTGTTAATGATTTGCTATTTTTAGCAATTTTGTAATTTTGTAATAATGTACTTTTTACTTTACCTCAGTAAGTCGATGGAGACAGTTAGGATTAGTGACCTAACTGATTTTGTAGAAGATTACTATTTAGAGGAGTTAGAAAGACATTTTGGGGGTTCGATTTTTGAGAGCTTTCAGGAGGTCTTCAAGCTCAGTTGGTTTCCAGACTTGTTTATGAGTAAGGTACATAGCTCTTGTATGCAGTGGTTGATGAAACTATGAGATATTTATGACTTTTATCCTTCAGGTGTTTGTATTGGCTTCATTTTTCATCTGTTTAGTGGCTTAAATTGACAAATTCATTGCTGGTTAATGTGTGTTTGCTGGTAATGCCTGTTATTTATGTATGAACCTCAATGTTGTTTCTGATTGGATCTTGTTATATATATCATGCATCTTCATTGTCTATTGCTTATGATTTAGTAGGTGCCTTACTTATGAATGTATTCCCTGACTGTTTTCAAAGTTCACAACCAAAAACACATTGCAGAAACCCTAAACCTTGATTTTATTGAGTTTTATATTTGAGTGTGTGTTAGCTTGTTTCTGTGGCCTTAGAAACAATTTCTGGCACAAACAGAAGACATTGGGCCGACAGTAGCATTGTCATTTTTTTCTATTTCCTGAGTTGCGCAAGACCTTGTTACATTTTATATGACATTTTTTTGAGACATAGATCCACCTTGTAATTTTTGTGGCTATGATCGATTGTCGAGTATGGATCCACCTTGTTCATTTGTGGCCATGGCTCCTTTAGATTTGATATGGTGCCTTTTCTCATATTGAGCGACCATGATAGTTTCATCAGTTATACATGTGTTTGATCTGCCTGTATCTTTATGGCGATGTTTTGTATGTCCCATAGATCAGTTTTTTCTGACATT
Source organism: Pseudotsuga menziesii (assembly GCA_001517045.1). NCBI lineage: Eukaryota > Viridiplantae > Streptophyta > Pinopsida > Pinales > Pinaceae > Pseudotsuga > Pseudotsuga menziesii. Next base: position 14,136 of record LPNX010768304.1, read on the forward strand.
TATCTCTCTTTCAGGTACCTTTGTTCGATCCTTTTGATCTTTGATTCTCTGCTCTCTCCATACTCAATTGTTTCCTTTATAATGTATTTCGGCTATCATCTTCCCCTCTAACCTCATACATTAGGGGGCATCTATTATATCTAAAAATGACACATCTATGCCTGTGACCACTTTCCCATGATTCCGTCGCATGTCAACACTTCATGAAAGTCACTGAAAAAACACCCAACTTGGAGGATGAGTTCTGTAACTTCATTTGACCTCATCTATACACCGTTGGAAATTTATCTGAGTCAGATAAAAAATTTCAGAAGATACCAAAGTATGATTATTCTCAGAAGTACCCTTAAAATGACCTTTTTTTATGTATACGCGAGTTTCCTTAAGGAAACCCACGTATGTACGCGACTTGCTATATATAATACTCGCATACACCTTAAATACATGACTATCTACATTGAAACCCACGTATACCTCCTTGCATACACGACTGTTGTCTCTGCAACCTACGTACGCCTCCTGAAAATGTCAAAAAAATACGTATTTTGAAATTTGGGTAGTTTGGGTAGTTATGCAACTGACTCCTTCAGTTGTAACTACTTTGGATTTGACCCTAACTCTTCATAAAGCATATAAATAGAGGTAGGGAGGTCCATGAGGAGCGACTTGAATCTTTTCATTGTTATGCTGGAGGATTTGGGACTCTCTTTTCCTACACCTTTTCCCTAGTGATCATCCCCTTGTGTTGCATAGCTTGGAGGCTGAGTTCCTTGGAGAAGAGAAGCAACAGAACCAGATCAAGGTTTCGTGAGGCGCCAAACTTGAAGAGAAGGTATTCTTGTACTTGTTTTCATGATTAATAAAGATGTGATGTCCTTATTCTTCCCAAATCAATGTGTCTTGTATATTGAATCTCTGATTATGATTATATGATGTTATTTATCAGATTATGTTTTCATGTTTCATTGAATATAATCTCCTTTCATATAGTCTATTTGGTTTGAGGAAGGTATAATTCATTTTGCAGGTCTCTTGGAGCAAGAGGAGTCAGAGAAGGATTGAAGGGCTGCTTGGATCAACCTTCATTTGTTAAGGTATGAACCATTCTAATATTTGAATATTGTTTATATATATTACTTGCAGAACCATTTGCATCCACCTTTCAACCCCAGTACATTGATGGTCTCTTAAACCCTATCCATAGGAAACTTTCCTTTTCAAGATAGAGGATCTTGGTATACAGTGAACCTAGATGGATACATAGAATATTAGTAGCAGAGGAAGCTAGTTGTCACTCCAGTACATAATTTTTCAATACATAGAGTATAAAAGATAGAGGGAGAATGATGCTCCACTTCAGAGGGAGTGACTGCAGAATATTCTGAGGTTCGACATGGTACGATAGGATGGACAGATTACTGATGACTCTAGGCTTTACTGAGAGTAAAGGGAATTTGAACCTTTTCTTCAAGGTTGAAGGTGGAAGACCAGTGATGCTCCTGTTATATGTTGATGACTTGTTCCTAGCAGAAAAGAAGAATTCATTAAAGTTGCAAGAAGGAGACTTGCTGCCAAGTTCAAGATGAAGGACTTGGATATGATGCACTACTTTCTAGGCATGGAGGTGTGGCAGAATGCATATGGAATATCCTTGGGACAAGGGAAGTATGTAGTGGATATCCTAAAGAGGTTTAGGATGATGGACTGCAAGGCCATGACCACACCTATGGCATCAAACCTAAAGCTATTGAGTGATGCTTCATTAGAGACGGTTGATGCTACGATGTATTGTCAGATGATTGGTTGATTGATATACCTGATAGATACAAGACCAGATATTTTCTTTGCTATGAACACATTAAGACATGTTCACCTAGTTGCTACAAAGAATATTCTGAGGTACCTGAAGGGTACAATTGATTATGGGCTCAAGTATGAGGCGAATCAGAAGATTAACCTGGAAGGTTATGTGGATTCAGTTTGGGTAGGCATTTCCATTTATAGGAAGAGCACTTCAAGGTGTTGCTTTAGTATGGGATTAGGTGTGATCTCTTGGTTTAGCAAGAAGCAGTCCTGCATGGAATTGAGTACAGTCGGGGAAAAATATGTTGCCACTTATTCAGCTATTTGGGAGGTAGTATGTTTCTTTTTAAAACTACTATTTTATTTGAATGATCTGACTTGCATTTGTTTATGATGCGGAGAGGAGTAGTGAAGCTCCAATTTGTGATCCAGATCGAGATATATCAAAAGAGGGAGTTCTAGCATAACCGATGAGACAGGTTGTCTGAGCATAAATCCTGGCGAAGCTCATAGGTTGCTCAGATGTAATCAGTTTTGTAGGTTGTCCTTGGATGTAATTGGTCCTAGCGAAGCTCACAGTTTATACTTGGACGTAATAATCCTTGATGTAATTCTATGCTAGAAATGGACAGAGTGAAGAATGAGTACTTCAGGGAGAAGCTTGGTGTTATCCAGATCGAGGTTCCCTCCATGGGGAATTTATGAGTCCGTGTGCCTTTTTGACATGGTGGCAGAATTGGTTCCTCCCATGGTCAGATGTAATTGTTGAGCCTTTCCACATATGGTAGTAGGTGTGTCCTACCATGCTGGTGGATGTAAGTGCAGAGCCCTTCTAACATGAATGCTAGATGTTTTCCTCTCATGGTCATATGTAAGTGCAGAGCCTTTCTGACATGAATGCTGGATGTGTTCCTCTCATGGTCAGATGTAAGTGCAGAGCCCTTCTAACATGAATGTTGGATTGGTTCCTCTCATGGTCAAATGTAAGTGCAGATCCCTTCTGACATGAATGATGGATTGGCTCATCTCATGGTCAGATGTAAGTGCAAAGCCTTTCTGACATTAATGTTGGATGTGTTCCTCTCATGGTCAAATGTGAGTGCTAGGCCTTTTTGACATGGATGTAGGATGTGTTCCTCCCATGGTCATATGTGAGTGTTGGGCATGCCTTTTTGACATGGACGTTGGATGTGTTCCTCCCATGGTCATAGGTAAGTGTTGGGTGGGAATTTCTGACATGGATGTTGGATGTGTTCCTCCCATGGTTAAATATAAGTGTTGAAGAAGATGAAGACCTACATGGAGGCTAGGCCTACAACCAGCAGGAAAAAGGGTTGGCTCTGTAGAACTTCCTGTGACAAGTAGAATTGAGAGATACCACCATTTTATCGAGATAGAGGAGGCAGTGATGATGATGATGATCTAGTGATGATCCAATGATGATCTAGTGATGATACAACTTTGATGATGATCCAATGATGATCCATCTTTGATGATGATCTAGTGATGATCCAGAGAAGAAGACTTGTGTTGATGTATTGTGTCAAGAGAATACCTTCCTAGTTAAGAGGGAGTGTTGATGTATTTATAACTTCAGAATGTATTCACTTGTATATTTCATATATTGTATTTGATTAGTCCCTGATGTTCCTATCAAGAGAATCAGTAATGTAAACAAGTCATGTAAAGTTGAGGTTAACCCTTCGTTGTAAGTTGGGGAAATAGTCCCCACAATTGAGCTGAGGTTAAACATCCTTGTTGATTAGGTGGGTAAAGTCCCCACAGTTGAGGGGCACTAGGGTTATTATACTCTCCTAGATATGTCGTCCCTAGTAAGTAATTGTCAAGTTGGAGACTAGTATAAATAAAGAGTGAGACTCTCTATTTGTCACATACACTCACTCAATTGCAGCACATTAGTGAGAGAGGAAGTGCTCACACAAGTGAGAGAGAGAAAAACTACTGGAGATCATCTTTCTGTCTTTGGGTTTTACTGCTGCCATTGGTTCAGATTCTATCTCTGAGGAAGTTGCGGGGTTTTCTCCTATATGGTTTCCCCTAGGAAAATCTTTGTGTCTATTGTCTCTTTTGATTGATTGGTGTACATGTTATTCTCTTAAATAAGATCCTAAGATCATATTTCTTAAATGATAAAAATATAACAATTAGACTGTGTGTTGAAAGATATGCCCACTATATGGTGGGGTATGCATAAGCAATCTATATCTGAATGGCCATAATGCAAAAGATTGTTGGAAGTTAGATTTGACAAAGAAATCACAGTTTCAAGTCAGAAGTACATAGGGTTATCAAACCCTGTTCAATACCTCAATTAGTGTTGCATGTCATTTGCAGAATACCCATGACATGAATGGGTCCATCATTTCATAAACACATTTAAAATGACACCCAGGAGCTGGCACACATCCATGGAATTATGAGAAGGAATTCAAGATTGGGAGGAGGTATTTAAACAAATCATGCACACATTTTCATTTGCTGGTGAGAAGCCGACAGTCAATATTGTGCTTTAAACGATAAAGGAGAATTTTTTTTCTAAAATCCCTCTCGAAGTGGTGAATTCCCACGAGTGCAGTGAAACGATCCAATAATGGATGGCTTGTTACAATCTGGCTGGAGAAAAAACTGATGATTCAACCAACCTTAACATACCATATTTGGAGGGTATGTGCGAGGTGGAAGGAAGTGGTATTTCTAGCGAACAGTTCCTCAAGCCACTCAAAATTAAGAAAGTCAACATTGGTTCGTTGGAAAACCCAAAGTTCACCAATATTGGAGATTATTGGGATGAGGAAATAGTAGTGAAAATCACAGACTTGCTGCATGAATTTCATGACCTGTTCCCTACCAACTTATCAGAGATGAAGGGGATAGTAGGAGATCTGGAGGAGATGAAAATACCACTGAAACTAGATGCAAATCCAGTTAAACAATGACCTTATAGGTTGAATCTAAGGTATAAAGAAAAGGTGAAGCCTGGGTTAGACCGAATGTTAGATGCAAGAATCATTGAAATAGATGAAGAATCAGAATGGATCGGTCCTATAGTAATCCAGGATAAGAAGACAACAGGTGAAGTCAGGATCTATTTCGACCTGAGAAAACTAAATGATACATGCTTTCACGATCCATTCCCAACACCATTCATGGATTAAGTACTTGAAAGTATTGGAGGATAGGAGATGTATTCATTTCCTAATGGATATCCTAGTTATCACCAAGTCAGAATAGCAAAGGAGGATCGATACAAAATGACCTTCGTGACAGAATGGGGCTGCTATCAGTATATGGTAATGCCCTTTGGAATCAAGAATGCTCCTGCTATTTTTTCTAGAATAGTAGTTTCTGCTTTTAAATATTTCATACATAAATTTATTGAAGTCTACTTTGATTATTAGAATGTGTTTGGTCTATTAAGAAACCATATTGAAATTCTGCACATGATGTTGGAGCATTGTCACCAGTACCAGATCACATTGAATTCAAATAAATGTATTTTTTGCGGACCATTTGGTGTATTGTTACGACATGTAACATGTCGCGATGTAATTTTGGTTGAACTAGAAAAAGTTGTGATTATTATTGACTTACCACCTAATACATCAGTCATGCAACTTTGATCAATGCTAAGACACACAGGATATTATAGAAAATTTATCAGACGATATGCAGAGATAACTGCTCCAATGGAGAAGATTTTAAAAAAAGATGCAAAGTTCTAGTGGACAGAAAGTTGTCAGGAAAGTTTAGACAAGTTAAAGGGAAAGATGGATACCGTGCCAATATTGGTATTTCCAGACTGGAAGAAGAAGTTCCATGTTCATGTCGAAGCATCATTTGTCATGCTCAGCATAGTTCTGACGCAACCAGGTGAGGGCACGATTGATCACCCTATTTCTTTTTCCAGCAGAAACTTTCGACAACAGAGAAAAATTACACTACGATAGAAAGAGAAGGACTCGCCATGGTATATGCACTACAAAAATTAAGACACTATTTGTTGGGTGGCCATTTTAAAATGAACACTGATCATTCGACATTAAAATACCTAGTCAACAAGCCAGTGTTGGGGGGGAAGATCTATCAATCGCTCCTCCTATTTCAAGAATTTGAATTTGAAGTCATTGTCAAACCTGGTTGACTAAATGTGGGGCTTGATCACTTGTCAAAGATATAAAGTGGTGAAGAACCAAACATCTTGGAGAATAATTTTCCTGATGCGCAACTATTTGCGATCATCGCGTACGATAAACAATATCAGGCTATCATACACCTCTTGAGAACAGGTTATGTGCTTGAAGGGTTCACCATTGTGCAAAAGAAACACTTGTTCATCAAAGCCGCTGATTTTATGTTGATCGCAAGACAACTATACAAGCTGGGCCTTGATGAAATATTGCGTCGGTGTGTTTTAGAACACAAATGACCTTGGATAATGAGTGAAGCACATGGAGGTGTTGCGGGAGGACACTACGGTGGAAAGGAAACATTGCGCAAGATATTGGAAGTTGGATTATGGTGACCAACCATACATATGGATACTAAGAAATTTTTCCAAAGTTGTGATGTTTTCTAGAGAACAAAAAAACCATCGATCCGCGACGAAATGTCGCTAGCACCACAGATAACCCTACAAGCATTTGATAAATGGGTCTTTGGTTTTGTTGGTCCTATCAGTCCTCCAGGAAAAAAGAACCGGAGCGCGCTACATTTTCACAGCAATGGATTACTTAACTAGATGGACAGAAGCAGCACATGTTAAAGATTGTACTGCAGCGATTACAGAAAAGTTTCTATTTGAAAATGTGGTGAAAAGATTTGGATGCCTGAAAATTCTCCTAAGTGATCATGGTATGCATTTTGTTAACAAGTTGATTGATGAGCTTACTGCAGAATTTCAAATTCAACATAGGAAAATGACACCCTATCATCCTTAGGTGAATGGAACGGTTGAAGCATTCCACAATATTTTGGAAAATGCATTAACCAAAGTATGCAACACACGTAAAGATGATTGGGATCAGAAAGTTTCATCTGTGCTATGGGCATATCACACAACTTGCAAAAGATTAATAGGACACCCTCCATTTAGATTGGTATATGCACAAGGATCTATTGTGCCAATGGAATATATTGTCTCAAGCATAAGAATTGTTGTGCTAATTGAAATGACCGATGTAGATGATGTCGAGAAAATATTATCGCAGCTTGTTCAAATGGAGGAGGAAAGTTTCATCATAGGGTTTCATCAAAACATAGAAAATAAAAGACAGAAAGCATGGCATGCTCGCCATATTAAGACTAAGCTTTTCGAAGTTGAAGGACTTGTTTTGATGTATGATAGAAAAGTTTTGAAGCATCCAGGTAAATTGAAAACACATTGGCTAGGGCCATATGTGATCGCACACATCACTGACGCATGAGCAGTAAAATTACATAAGTTGGATGGGACAATGGTCATAGGAATGTGTTGCACCTGCAACAATTTTGCCAAAATTCAAAAAATTTTAGGACCCTCCTCTACTTTGATTTAGTTGGTTTTTCTTCCTGGTTTTGGTCTATGGATTTTTGGAATGTTTTACATCCTTTTGAATTGATATCCATTGATCTGTTTTCTCCTTTAATGCTTGAAAAAATCCCACCCTTGATCGAGCTCATCATTGTTTTTTCATATATTTCGAAACCTTTTTGAAGCGGGAGTTAAGTATATTTGACGGTCTGCAACGGTGGGTGGTTTTCAATTCTTCACCGCATGGATGGTTTTTGATTGTCCCACCGTTGCGGGTGGGTTTCATTTCTTTGACGTTTCGAACGGTTTTTATTCTCCATCGGAAAGGTTGAGTTCTCCCTTGTCCGACGTTGCGGATGGGTTTTCACTCCAGGCGTCCGGCGTTGCGGGCCGTGTTAGGATTTGAATTTATCTTACCTTCCGATCTGCACTTTGATCTATCTATCGGCTACATATCGGAGCCCATTAACTTCACGCTTTCTGCCGTTGCGGGTGGATTTCAACTGATGAACACCCGCCGTTGCGGAGGAGCTCAAGTTGTCGGTCTCTGGCCTAGGTCCTTGCCGACCCCCGATCATTTTTTATTCATGCATTTTATTATGCGTCGCGGGTGGTTTGAGGCTGGTGACTATCTGCCATTGCGGATGGGCTGGAGTTCTAGCCGCCCAATTCACTTTTGTCCCGCGGCCGATTCAGAGCACGCCGCACGTGCGAACCTTTTATATATACGGGGGGCGGGGGTTTGGATTTTTTTTATTGTTATTTTGCACCCGAGCTGTCGTTATCCTCTCCACGCTATCGACCCTACGAACTTTGTGGAGCTCCGTGCTTGTACCCGCGTCCAGGTGTCGGTTGGAAGCTCAACCGTTGTCGCCTCACCAGCTACCAATCACTGCCAGGTAGGATCGTTACCGCCTTACCTTTTGCTATTCAGGGTTTTCGATTGGGTATTGTTTATTGTGGTAAGGATATTACTAGGATCGTGTACACATTTCCCATTCTGTGTGCGTGCATAGTTTCCCCGCGGCTAGGTTTACCGTAGGTGTTTTTTCTCGCTCGCCCGGCGTTTAGCTCTCGTATCTTGAGATTTCTCAGTTGGAATAGCTTTTTACGGTTAGAGGAGGGGGAAGTCATTTTTCTTTATAGAGCCCGCGTGTTTTTATTTGTTTACCTTGGCCGTTTTAGTTCGCCCTGCGCATAGCAGATGAAGGCACGGTGCAGGCAGCCGCTATGTCGCTTGCACCTGGTTTTTCCCTTGCAATAATGATGTCCAGGGAGAAGTCTCGATGGGGGTTTTGCTGGTGATTTGTGACAATTTCCCCGCTGGTCAGTTTCCCTAATATATATGCCCATTTTCGATCCCTAACCTCTGCTCGCGCCGTCCCGCGCATTTCGTCGTTTTCGGCTGTCTAAAACCCTAGGGTTGCGCTGCTATAGTGTTTACGATTTGAAGGTTGCATGGATGGTGATTCTGGTGAGAGCTCCGTGTACAAAAAATTGTTATTGATGCCCGCTGTATCTAGCCGCACCGATGTAACAGTCTTTACGCGAGCCGCATAGGCTATTACAGTTTTTACCCTTGATAAAGCCATGTCGTCGTAATGATTGATGCATTTGCCCTTAGCTTTCATAACCCATACATTTGCATTTGCGTTTTATTGTAATAAGAGAAGTGGCACTGCGAGATGATTGTTCACTGTATTACGCAGGATTTAGTTTAGTTTTTTAAAACAGTTAGGGCATTGTGGGATTGCACATATATGCATGGATTTATATGCATGCTTTCACTTTAAAAGGGCACTCCGCATATGATATGCATATTTTTCTTCAATATATTGTTATCATAAAAAAATGGCATACTGTAAAATGATATAGATTTAATACCAGCCAAATCATATTTGATCAAGTTGTAGTATCATACAGCAGAAGGACATTGCTCATCATATTGCAGTAGTGGACTGAGTCTATTTTCGTGTTGGTAGTTCCGATAGTCAGGACATGGCTGGGTTGTGCATACATGTGTTGGTTTCTTTTCTTCCTTGCACATTAACATAGGATAATAACACATTGCACAGTATTTCATATTAGTTCAATTCTTCAGCCTGAAGGGCTTATGTCTTAAATTCATTACAGTAATGACACACTTGAGAAAGGATAACTGCTGCACCATGTTCGCAAATTCAAATTGCTTAATGTCATAATGTTACACATGGTAGGAAGAGCTTAGAATGTCCAAAAGGCAGAAAAAGAAGGCCTCTATGGCTGAAGAACAATCAGCAATAGAATTCATCACACAGACAGAATATATCTATGAGGACACCCAATGTGTCTCGGGTGTTGAGCCTGAGTATAAATGGGATGAGATATACAGATTGATTTCCCGCAGGGAAGTCCCAGACATGGGTCTCGAGGAGGAGCCCATTTATGCCAACATAGATAAATCCGCCATTATGAAGGTGGCTACCAGACCAGAGCTGCTCCCATGCTCTGATGTTATGAGATGGATTTTTCCCCACACAAACAGCAACACAATGATTATAGGAAATGTCGATGGTCAGGGCTATGCTGCATTTAGCCCAGGATATGTGGCGCTGGCTTACCACCTACCAGAGCCTCAAATATTCCTATCAAATGATTGGTTGGATAACCTCAGGATGGATTTAGTGGAAACTCTAAAGAGAATGCTCTTGCCAGGAAAGCTCTATCGACACAGAGCAACCGAGGATTATCATACAGTGAGCTTAAGAGCTCCTTACAGATTTGTAGCTCTGATGCTAAACAGGATCTTTGGTAGGGCCAGTGGCAGACTCTTCAAATTTGAATGGGTCCCTATTATGTTCCATGTGGCGACCCAAGGAACAGTCTTTAACTGGGCCAGCCTAGTATCAAGTAGTCTCTCTTCTTGCGTAGCTGCAGCCTTGGGAGGAGGAGAAGCCTGGAAAAAATCTGAATTTTATATGAGTTCCATTTTGATAGACTGCATACTATCCAGCCAGCCTTTCCCCGGTCTCAAGTGTGCTTGGGATAGGGAAATAATGCCCATATATGCAGCTTACAAACCTCTGTGGGCTCATCAGTACCACAATTATTACAGAGAAGTATGTGAGCATTTCATTATGCCACTATACAAGCTTATCTTCCGGAAGGAATGTGACTGTATGTCAAAAGATGCTATGCAGGTAATAGAAGAGTATGGAGATTATTTCTTGACATACAATGGTATGTACCTTAGAATGTATGGATGCTCAAAGACACCTTATCTGCTGCCAAAGTATGCAACGGATTATGTAATCCATAAAGAGGCGGTCAGACAAGTGTTCATTGATGGAGTTGGCCATTTCCTGTTCCAGCATAAGAAGGCTGCATATCCCCCTTTACCTTTCAAGTTAGGTAGCTGCAGATTCACCAATGTGAAACAAGCTGCCGAATTTATAGAGGAACTAGGGAAGTTCCATTTTGGGGAGATGCCTTTCCGGTGCAATGACACTCAAGGTAAAGTGGCTGAGCACTGCAAGAATCATAAAGTGTTCTATGAATATAACCATCATTATGATAAGGATGAGTCTATTTTTTGGAGGGCTCCAAACATGACGGCACTCAGCAGAAGATTCAAACCAAAGAACCCCACCAAAGGTGGAAAAGGGGCAGAGAAGGCCAAAGCTGAACAAGCCAAAGTTGAAGAAGCAGCCAAAAGGATAAGGGAGGAGGCTCAGAGGCTGGAAAGTGCGGCCACAGAGTGGCTATAGAAAGAAGAAGAAGAGAAAATGAAAGTTGCCTAGGAAGCAGCCAGAGAAACAGAAGAGGTAGCCAGGCAAGCAACCGAAGAAGCATAGAGAAAACTAAATGAAGAGCTCTAAGGGCAGGAGGCTGAACACATAGAGTTAACACAATAGTCAGCCTCTGAAATACCAACAGAGCAGAGGCAGGAAGAGGAAAACCCTGAGGTGCAAATCCTTCAAGTACCTACGGCCAGCACTCCTGCGACCCCTATGCTTCAAATAGTGCCTTTCATCCAGAAGAAGGGGGAAGAAGTCCCGAACTTCAGCACTGTCTATTATGACATGGCCACCAAAAGAATCATGAGGAGGATGGAAAAGAAGGTAGAGGCAAAATATCTATCAGGAAAAATGGTCACAGATACAGCAGTCATGCTAGGGATGGACAAAGACCCCATGCTCACTATAAGAGCCGGGGTTGCACTAATTTATGCCTCTGCTGATAATATAAAGAAGGTGATGATTGAATTAGAATCAGAAAAGAAGACCACTGCTCAGCTAAAGGACACACTGAGGCAAGAAAGAGGAGAGGGTAGCAGACTTAAAAGGAAGTATGAACACATGCTAAGGGAAATGGAATCCACAAAGGGTGAAATCCATGCCCTCCAAGTAGAGGTGCAAGCCAAGGAGACAGCACAAGAGGCTCTAGAAAATGTACAACAAGAAGTCCAAGATTTGAAAAGTGAGAAGGAACAGTTGAAGGCAAAAGTGGCAGACCTAGAGGCGCAGCAGTCCATTATCTATGAGTCCAATACTGCATACACCCAAGAACTGAAAGAGCAGATGGCTTCTCTGACTGCTGAGCTGGAGACAGCAAAGGAACAGCAAGTCAATCTGCAGCCGTTTAAAGAATATATCTTAGCACAAAAGGCTAAAATGCTGTAGCTGCAGACTGCTTTGGAAGAAGAAATATGTAAAGTTCTTCAGATGGACAGCAGGTTGGAGGAGATCATAGAAACTTCCTCTTATTTCGTAGATAGGTCCCAAGATGTTCTTGAGGTCTTGAACGCCAGAATGGCAAGACCAGAAGATGATGCTGAGATCCCAGCAGAGCTATCAGTCAAAGATCATCAAACTCTCAGGAAAGATCACAACCTGGTAGAGTTTGCCATCAGTACTGCGGAAGACTTTAAGAAGACTGTCAAGAGGACACAGGCAGCATGCTTGGAGTATTTTAAAAGGTTCCTCAATGCTTACAACCGCTGCCAGACTGAGGCTGAGCTCAGATTCGAAGAGTTCCCAAATCATGAGGCCTTTGTGGAAGTATTACAGAAAAGACATCAAGATGCAGAGGCCAGGACGCAGCAGATTCAATCCATTGATGCCATGGTACTAAAGAACGAAGTGGGCCACGCAGCCATTAGCATACAAATTCTAGAAGACCAGCTTCGGTTGAGCCCAGCAAGGATTGAGGCCATCACAAACCAAGTCGACAAGTTTGAGATTAACATCCAGTTCCTAGAGCCATGCGCTTTTGAGGGCCTCGCTGGTGAAGCAGCAGCGTGGAAGAAATTCTTTGAAAACCAAGCAGGATCCTCCTCATAGAGGACCGGTCAACCTTTATTAATGTAATATTTTTTGTAAAAGTTATAAGAAATGAAGCGTTGGGAAAGCAAAAGGTTGGGACGCCCAAAGGTCACTTTGGGCAGCCCAACCATTTTGGACTTTTTGTATAAAAGTAGGAAAGGTAGAGAAGGAAAGGGATTTTTTCCCCAGTAAGACTAGATGATGTATTGTAAGAAGAACTATTTCCTTTTGCAATAAAGATTCACAGTTGGCCTATTGAAAGAAGATCGGTGGGGTTTCAAATGTGTTGCCATGGACAGTTGAAAGATGAACTATTTTTTTTTTCAGCATTGTGTTCATGAATCGTGAGATCGTTCTAACTTATGACCTATGTCTTGCTTAAATGATTTCTGATTTATTTTATGAAATAACCACCATGAGTAATGCATGCTTATCATGAAACAATTAGCTATCTAGTTGTGAAATATTTTTATTGTTCATACATGTAAAAGTTAATGTCAGCTATCTGTAATTGCTTTTGTTATCTGTGCACATTCACATTACTCATACGCATTAATTATGTAAGTTGGCTCCCCGGGGATAGATAGGTAGGGATAGATAGTTAACTAAATCATAGATGCATGTGTGATTCAATATAGGTGAGCCTAAGACGAGAGGTAAGAACCTGCGCACCACATTGTGGCTGCTCCCTGTATCCTTCACCACCCTGCATGATTAGTTAGATACTTGCATTTTATATTTAAGTTAAAATACAAATTCCGGTGGACCGGGCCGCAACCGGTAAAACCTTTGTTTGTGTTTGACCTACGGTAGCTGAACCGAAAAACCGGATGGGTTCCCTATACCAAAAAGTCAACGGGCTAGTTGGGAATGTTGATTGGGGAGAATCCCTTACTATTGCCGCCTGCGAATTTCCAGGCCCCAACAGTTTTGGCGCTAGAAGGAGGGCCGCCAGTAAAGGCTGGCCGTGGAACTTAATTTCCCGAAACCATCCTACCAGCAGATGTTTGAAGCTTTCAACCTAACCCAAGTGTTCGCAGTTTTTGGTGCTATTCTTGAATGATTGTTTTGCCCAGCAGCTTATCTGTTCACCTTTGCTCATGGCTGGTAATCAACCCAACCCTCTGCCAGCATGGAGAGCCCGGTCCCCTCTGAACTTAACACCTCCTTTGCATAACCTTCCTCAAGCCTTTGACAAGCTCTTGCCCAATTTTGACCCTATGGAAAAGATTGTTGTAGATGATCACCTCCAAAGCTTTTACCTAGCATTAGAAGGGCTAAGGGCTGGGGAGTATGAAGATGTAGTCTACAGATTGTTTCCGCACACTCTGAAAGGAGCAGCAACATCTTGGTACTTTGTTCTACCTGCAAACTCCATTCCGAATTGGGACACCTTTGAGAGGGTTTTCAGAAGTAGATACACAACTCAGAAGACACATGCCTCGTTGATGAAAGGGCTTGGTTTGTTAAGAAAAGAGAGAAATGAAAAGGTACATAGTTTCACTCAGAGATTTTCACTGTATTCAAAAAAAAATTCTGCTATGAACAGACCTTCAGATAAAGTCTTGATTGAGTATTATACCTCGGCCTTAGGACCTGAGCTGGCCATGTTTTCCAAGATGAAAGTCAAGCCTACACTGGTAGAGACTTATCAAGAGGCTGAGAGGGTAGAGGCTGAAAGTGAGAGTGTAGAAGACTATCCTGACTCACTTGAAGAAAAGACCACTATAAGAAGAAGTTCACTGCTGTTTAAATCTAGAGAAGATCAACCACATGATTATCATGAGATGATGAAAGTGCTTCAGAAAATGTCCAACCGAATTGTAGATCTGGAAAAGGAGAGGGACATTCAGAAAACAAATAAGCCACACTATCCAAAAAGGGAAGATAACAACCAATGGAAAGTCCCACCTCCTAATTTGGCATCAATAAACATAACAGAAATAGGAGGGGATCATTTCTATACCTTTCATCAACAACATCACTCTGAGAAGAAGTGTCCTCAATGGTTACATTCAATGACATTGGTGATGAATAAGTTGTTGGATCTAGAATTGACTAAGGACAGTGGTGAGGAAGAAAAGGAGAAACAGATCATAAGCAAACCAGAGGATGATACTATGTTCTCATGGAATGGAATTTCACTATTTAACGTTGAAGATGACACTCCTAAATCTGAATGCACATCCATAACTAGAAGGGACAAAATTGTCACAAGCCAGGACAATACAATGATTTCTAAGGTCAATAGTTTGCAGGAGAATGTTAAGAAACTGGACGAAGGCAAAACACATCAGAACAATACCCTCAACCAGAGGACAGAACCAACCACTAAGACTGTCGATCCTGTAGAGGAACAGATAGGTATCAGTGGGGAGAACTCTGATGAAACTCAAGAGCTAGCAAAGGATATACCTATTCAAAACCAACCAGGAGAAGAAGACCAAGAACCAGGTTGGAAAGAAAACCTTGACACCCCTCCTTTTCTCTTGACTCTCGAGATGCTGAATTACAATGTGCATAATTGCTTAGTAGAATCTGGAGTAGCAGTAAATGTGATGCCCCTTGAGATTTGTAAACAGATTAATGGACAGCTAGAATCCACACCTCGTGAAGTAACGCAATTAGATCGCACAGGAGTCAAGGTGGTGGGTGAAATGAAGAATGTTCTCATTCGTTTGGCTACAAACAACAAAATATGTCAATTTATTGACATTATGGTGGCTGATATACCAAGGGGATATGGGCTCATTCTCAACCGAGATTGGACTGCCAGGCTGAAAGGATATTTTGCTTCAGATTGGTCTCATCTGTGGTTGCCTCTCAAGGGTACCCAAAGTCACATAAAAATTTTGAGAGAACCGTATATGAAGTATACTGTCACTAAGTTAGGAGAAGGAAATGAGTCTGCTGATTCTATCCTGGGAAACTATCTCACTGAGCTTAAGCTAGACCATCATACCTCAAAAAGTGTCAGTCCTATGACGGGCATTCAGCCTGAGCTCCTCCAACCCCCTCAGGATGAAAGAGATGACGTTAGGATCATAGATATGGGTTCCATTTCAATAACAACAAAGTTGGACCATGGTTAGGCAATCCATGTCTAAATCCAGCTCATTCCTTTGTTTTTATTTATAATTTTTCAGGAATGGGGAAGATTTTTGTTTCTTTTGTACATAAATAAATGGCTTTATTGCTTGTGTTCTTTTCTTATTTCAGTACTTTGAGGTTTCTTTCTTTTGATTACTTGCTTTACTACTGTTTTCTTTATGATACTTTGCTAGTTTTCCTTTTGTTTTGAATAAGAGGCAAACTTTTGGTCGCAATGGAAACAACAGGGTTCTGTATTAACCAAAATCTTGAGTGAAAGACTGTGCTTAAAAGTATAGAGTTTCTTCTAGTAGCCGTATTCCTAACTGGTTGAGCATTCATTTGAAGTCTTACTTAATCCCTGTAAATAACTCAAGAGTGAAAAAGGTCTGAAGTACTATTTCGAGGCTCCATCCATTTCACATCTTAAATACCCAAGGAAGTGACAGCAAAAGACCCACGGAAAGGAAGCAGAGTGGAACAGTTTATCACATATAAATGATCCCAGGCCATAAATTAAGAAAAGGCTAAAAGATATTAAGAGTCAAAGCTCCTGAAAGAAACAGGACATATCAAAGCAAAACTCGAAAGGCACTAATCTCAAAGCGTAAAGTATCAAATGGCCACTAGATCCTCTCCGTCCATGAATTGAAGTATGAAATATATCATTCACAGAAAAGGACACTATGGGATAGAGGATCCTGAATTAAAATTCAGTAAGAAAGGCCTGCAGAAGACTCCTATCATAAGAACTAAAATTCAGAAGGCACAAAAGTGCAAAATGGCATGGGAATGAGGAACAAAAGCATAATGTTGTTACTCTCTGTCACAATCCTATGGTGTCTAGGTGGTAACTACCAAAGGGCAGGTAAAATAAGCCTCATCCATTTGGCCTCAAAAGAGTTATTCAGACCTGAAATACTGCTGATGTTACCTTCTCCCGAAAAGATGGGCTTCTTCTAAGTAATTTAATGCATAAGTTGCCTTGCTTAAGAATACAGACATCTAGAAGATTTTGATTTTATCCAGACAGTCTTAAGCTGGGAGAGAGAGTTAATTCAAAGATCTGGGGTTCACCAGGTAGTCGCCAATTGTTGCACCTGTAACAATTTTCCCAAAATTCAAAAATTTTTAGGACCCTTCTCTACTTTGATTTAGTTGGTTTTTCTTCTTGGTTTTGGTCTATGGATTTTTGGAATGTTTTACAGCCTTTTGAATTGATATCCATCGATCTGTTTTCTCCTTTAATGCTTGAAAAAATCCCACCCTTGATCGAGCTCATCGTTGTTTTTGCATATCTTTCGAAACCTTTTTGAAGCGGGAGTTAAGTATATTTGCCTGCCCGCAACGGGGGGTGGTTTTCAATTCTTCACCGCGCGGATGGTTTTTGATTGTCCCGCCGTTGCGAGTGGGTTTCGTTTCTTTGACATTTCAGATGGTTTTTTTTATTCTCCATCAGAAAGGTTGAGTTCTCCCTTGTCCGACGTTGCGGACGGGTTTTCACTCCAGGCGTCCACCGTTGCGGGCCGTGTTAGGATTTGACTTTATCTTACCTTCCAATCTGCGCTTTGATATGTCTGTCAGCTGCGTATTGGAGCCCGTTAACTTCGTGTTTTCTGCCATTGCGGGTGGAGTTCAACTGATGAACGCCCGCCGTTGCGGAGGAGCTCAAGTTGTCAGTCTCCGGCCTAGGTCCTCGCCGACGCCCGATCATTTTTTATTCACGCGTTTTATTATCCATCGTGGGTGGTTTGAGGCTGGTGACTATCCGCCATTGCGGATGGGCTGGAGTTCTCGCTGCCCGATTCACTTTCGTCCCGCGGCCGATTCAGAGCACGCCCCACGTGCGAACCTTTTATATATACGGGGGGCGAGGGTTTGGATTTTTTTTATTGTTATTGTGCGCCCGAGCTGTCATTATCCTCTCCGTGCTGTCGACCCTGCGAACTTTGTGGAGCTTCGTGCTTGTACCCACGTCCAGGTGTCGGTTGAAAGCTCAACTGTTGTCGCCTCACCAGCTGTGCATCACTGCCAGGTAGGATCGTTACCACCTTACCTTTTGCTATTCAGGGTTTTCGATTGGGTATTGTTTTCTGTGGTAAGGATATTACTAGGATCGTGTACACATTTCCCGTTCTGCCTGCGTGCATAGTTTCCCCGCGGCTAGGTTTGTCGTAGGTGTTTTTTCTCGCTCGCCCAGCGTTTAGCTCTCGTATCTTGAGATTTCCCGGTTGGAATAGTTGTTTACGGTTAGAGGAGGGGGAATTCATTTTTCTTTATAGAGCCCGTGCTTTTTTATTTGTTTACCTTGGCCGTTTTAGTTCGCCCTGTGCACAGCAGATGAAGGCACGGTGCAGGCGGCCGCTATGTCGCCTGCACCTGGTTTTTCCCTTGCAATAATGATGTCCAGGGAGAAGTTTCGATGGGGATTTTGCTGGTGATTTGTGACGATTTCCCCGCTGGTCAGTTTCCCTAATATATATGCCCATTTTCGAGCCCTAACCTCTGCCCGCGCCGTCCCGCGCATTTCGTCGTTTTCGGCTGTCTAAAACCCTAGGGCTGCGCTGCTGTAGTGTTTACGATTTGAAGGTTGCATGGATGGTGATTCTGGTGAGAACGCCGTGTACAAAAAATTGTTATCGATGCCCGCTGTATCTAGCCGCACCGATGTAACAGTCTTTACGCGAGCCGCACAGGCTATTACAGTTTTTACCCTTGATAAATCCATGTCCTCGTAATGATTGATGCATTTTCCCTTAGCTTTCATAACGCATACATTTGCATTTGCATTTTATTGTAATAAGAGAAGCGCCACTGCGAGATGATTGTTCACTGTATTGCACAGGATTTAGTTTAGTTTTTTAAAACAGTTAGGGCATTGTGGGATTACACATACATGCATGGGTTTATATGTATGCTTTCACTTTAAAAGGGCACTCCGCATATGATATGCATATTTTTCTTCAATATATTGTTATCATAAAAAAATGGCATACTGTAAAATGATATAGATTTAATACCAGCCAAATCATATTTGATCAAGTTGTAGTATCATACAACAGAACGACATTGCTCATCATATTGCAGTAGTGGATTGAGTCTATTTTTGTGCTGGTAGTTCCGATAGTCAGGACATGGCTGGGTTGTGCATACATGTGTTGGTTTCTTTTATTGCTTGCACATTAACATAGGATAATAACGCATTGCACAGTATTTCATATTAGTTCAATTCTTCAGCCTGAAGGGCTTATGTCTTAAATTCATTACAGTAATGATACACTTGAGAAAGGATAAACTGCTGCACCATGTTCGCAAACTCAAATTGCTTAATGTCATAATGTTACACATGGCAGGAAGAGCTTAGAATGTCCAAAAGGCAGAAAAAGAAGGCCCCTATGGCCGAAGAACAATCAACAATAGAAGTCGTCACACAGATAGAATATATCTATGAGGACACCCAATGTGTCTCAGGTGTTGATCCTGAGTATAAATGGGATGAGATATACAGATTGATTTCCCGCAGGGAAGTCCCAGACATGGGTCTCGAGGAGGAGCCCATTTATGCCAACATAGATAAATCCGCCATTATGAAGGTGGCTACCAGACCAGAGCTGTTCCCATGCTCTGATGTTATGAGATGGAGTCTGCCCCACACAAACAGCAACACAATGATTATAGGAAATGTCGATGGTCAGGGATATGCTGCATTTATCCCAGGATATGTGGCGTTGGCTTACCACCTACCAGAGCCTCAAATCTTCCTGTCAAATGATTGGTTGGATAACCTCAGGATGGATTTAGTGGAAACTCTAAAGAGAATTCTCTTGCCAGGAAAGCTCTATCGACACAGAGCAACCGAGGATTATGATACAGCGAGCTTAAGAGCTCCTTACAGATTTGTAGCTCTGATGCTAAACAGGATATTTGGTAGGGCCAGTGGCAGACTCTTCAAATTTGAATGGGTCCCTATTATGTTCCATGTGGCGACCCAAGGAACAGTCTTTAACTGGGCTAGCCTAGTATCAAGTAGTCTCTCTTCTTGAGTAGCTGCAGCCTTGGGAGGAGGAGAATCCCGGAAAAAATCTGAATTTTATATGAGTTCCATTTTGATAGACTGCATACTATGCATCCAGCCTTTCCTCGGTCTCAAGTGTGCCTGGGATAGGGAAAGAATGCCCATATATGCAACTTACAAACCTCTGTGGGCTCATCAGTACCACAGTTATTACAGAGAAGTATGTGAGCATTTCATTATGCCACTATACAAGCTTATCTTCTGGAAGGAATGTG
>LPNX010768304.1:34475-58273 GCA_001517045.1 Pseudotsuga menziesii
GGAGGAGGCTCAGAGGCTAGAAAGTGTGGCCACAGAGTGGCTGTAGAAAGAAGAAGAAGAGAAAGGGAAAGCTGCCTAGGAAGCAGCCAGAGAAACAGAAGAGGTATCCGGGCAAGCAACCGAAGAAGCATAGAGAAAACTAAATGAAGAGCTCCAAGGGTAGGAGGCTGAACAGATAGAGTTAACACAACAATCAGCCTCTAAAATACCAACAGAGCAGAGGAAGGAAGAGGAAAAACCTGAGGTGCAAATCCTTCAAGTACCTACGGCCAGCACTCCTACAACCCCTATGCTTCAAATAGTGCCTTTCATCCAGAAGAAGGGGGAAGAAGTCCCAGACTTCAGCATTATCTATTACGACAGGGCCACCAAAAGAATCATGAGGAGGACAGAAAAGAAGGTAGAGGAAAAAGATCTATCAGGAAAAATGGTCACAGATACAACAGTCATGCTAGGGACGGACAAAGACCCCATGCTCACTATAAGAGTTGGGGCTGCACTAATTGATGCCTCCGCTGATAATATAAAGAAGGTGATGATTGAATTAGAATCAGAAAAGAAGACCACTTCTCAGCTAAAGGACACACTGAGGCAAGAAAGAGGAGAGGGTAGCAGACTTAAAAGGAAGTATGAACACATGCTAAGGGAAATGGAATCCACAAAGGGTGAAATCCATGCCATCCAAGTAGAGGCGCAAGCCAAGGAGACAGCACAAGAGGCTCTAGAAAATGTACAACAAGAAGTCCAAGATCTGAAAAATGAGAAGGAACAGTTGAAGGCAAAAGTGGCAGACCTAGAGGCGCAGCAGTCCATTATCTATGAGTCCAATACTGCATACACCCAAGAACTGAAAGAGCAGCTGGCTTCTCTGACTGCTGAGATGGAGACAGCAAAGGAACAGCAAGTCGATCTGCAGCCGTTTAAAGAATATATCCTAGCGCAAAAGGCTAAAATGCTGCAGCTGCAGACTGCTTTGGAAGAAGAAAGATGTAAAGTTCTTCAGATGGACAGCAGGTTGGAGGAGATCATAGAAACTTCCTCTTATTTCGTAGACAGGTCCCAAGATATTCTTGAGGTCTTGAATGCCAGAATGGAAAGACCAGAATATGATGCCGAGATCCCAGCAGAGCTATCAGTCAAAGATCATCAAACTCTTAGGAAAGATCACAACCTGGTAGAGTTTTCCATCAGCACTATGGAAGACTTTAAGAAGACTGTCAAGAGGACATAGGCAGCATGCTCAGAGTATTTTAAAAGGTTCCTCAATGCTTACAACTATTGCCAGACCGAGGCTGAGCTCAGATTCAAAGAGTTCCCAGATCATGAGGCCTTTGTGGAAGTATTACAAAAAAGACATCAAGATGCGGAGGCCAGGACGCAGCAGATTCAATCCATTGATGCCATGGTACTGAAGAATGAAGTGGGCCATGCAGCCATTAGCATACAAATTCTAGAAGACCAGCTTCGGTTGAGCCCAGCAAGGATTGAGGCCATCAGGAACCAGGTCGACAAGTTTGAGATTAACATCTAGTTCCTAGAGCCATGCGCTTTTGAGGGCATCGCTGGTGAAGCAGCAGCGTGGAAGAAATTATTTGAAAACCAAGTAGGATCCTCCTCATAGAGGACCGGTCAACCTTTATTAATGTAATATTTTTTGTAAAAGTTATAAGAAATGAAGCGTTGGGAAAGCAAAAGGTTGGGAAGCCCAAAGGTCACTTTGGGCAGCCCAACCATTTTGGACTTTTTGTATAAAAGTAGGAAAGGTAGAGAAGGAAAGGGCTTTTTTCCCCAGTAAGACTGGATGATGTATTGTAAGAAGAACTATTTCCTTTTGCAATAAAGATTTACAGTTGGCCTGTTGAAAGAAGATCGACGGGGTTTCAAATGTGTTGCCATGGACAGTTGAAAGATGAACTATTTTGTTTTTCAGCATTGTGTTCATGAATCGTGAGATCGTTCTAACTTATGACCTATGTCTTGCTTAAATGATTTCTGATTTATTTTATGAAATAACCACCATGAGTAATGCATGCTTATCATGAAACAATTAGCTATCTAGTTGTGAAATATTTTTATTGTTCATACATGTAAAAGTTAATGTCAGCTATCTATAATTGCTTTTGTTATGTGTGCACATCCACATTACTCATACGCATTAATTATGTAAGCTGGCTCCCCGGGGATAGGTAGGTAGGGATAGATATTTAACTAGATCATAGATGCATGTGTGATTCAATATAGGTGAGCCTAAGACGAGAGGTAAGAACCTGCGCACCACATTGTGGATGCTCCCTGTATCCTTCACCACCCTGCATGATTAGGTAGATACTTGCATTTTATATTTAAGTTAAAATACAAATTCCAGTGGACCGGGCCGCAACCGGTAAAACCTTTGTTTGTGTTTGACCTATGGTAGCCGGACCGCAAAACCGGATGGGTTCCCTATACCAAACAGTCAACGGGCTAGTTGGGAACGTTGATTGGGGAGAATCCCTTACTGTTGCCGCCTGTGAATTTCCAGGCCCCAACAGAATGATAAATGGTAGTCGGTTGAAGCCTTAGCAAGATGGCTGCAACATGTAAAAGAGGAAACTAAAAAAAAAAGGAAAAAGAGAAAAGAGAAAAGAAAGAGAGAAAAAGAAATTGTTATGTCGCACGTTTGCAACACGAATATGCAAATCCTACAATAAAAGAAGGAATGACAGCTGGACACCATTAAAGCACGGATACCTGAAAAATATTTAGGTAGTTATGACACCACATCATCATTAATTTGACAAGTCCAGGGAAAAGTTGTAGCGTGCTTTTTGGTCCCATCTGTTGTCCTCGCCATAACTAACCTGACAGGTACAGGTCAGATTTCAAGCATATGAAGTAAAATTTGAAATGGGTTGATTGTGAATCCCATGTGATTGACAAGACACATATCTTCCATTGAATGATTACATGGAGGATGAGCACCTGCATATAAATACGTGCCTTCGTCGTCAAGATTCATTTTACTTGCGAGAGAGAAGAAGAGCGTGTTAGTGTCTGCATATGTGAAAAGCCAAAGGTGATGGTCATTTTCATTTCCAGTACCAGTGAATAGCCCAACATTACCAGTGCGTCACCCTGCCCAAAACTGGAAGAGGTTATATCACCTGAAGCATAACAAGCACAGCAAGAAACAAAACCAATGGTGCAGCCGGCTCCACATACTATTGATGTTGTTGCTAATTCAGCCCCTATCTAGAATCCACCAGCTTCAAGTCGATGACCATATGTACTGAAGGGATTGTTGAGCACATAAATTCTAGGATCATCAGGGCCTTCGGTAAGGGAGCCAAAGCTTGGAAAGAAGCGCAAGTTCACCAAAGAAACACCAGCTCTGCCACCAAGAAGAGACAGGAATGCTAGTATAGAGGAGAAAAACCTGCTACCACCATACATTCCACGAAGGAGACCAGAGGAAATAGAATTAAATATCCCAAAGAAAGAATGCTCCTCCCTGGTTGCACCCAAGATCCACGTTGGTGTTCCACTACTAAAAGAAATCATACCGAAGCTGGAGAGGCTGAAATTCAAAGACAATGATACACGCAAACAACCTGACCTGGACAGAAACAAGTACAAGGTAAATCTTCCAGCCGTACCACCCATGCCATAGATTTTTGTTCTAATGGAGTGGGCTCGAGGAATAGACCGGGTGGGCCTAGTTAATTTACTGCATATGGTGCATTTTGGTCGAAGTAAAGAAGTGAGCACATATGTGCGCCAGCTATTGGTATGATTCCATGGAGGATTTTTGTGGCTCGATAGACCATATTATGTCAATGTTGAGATAATTGCATCGATCATGGGTCTCTCGCACTCAGGAATCAACCCTGCACCATATCTGCAGAAGGATCGGGATACGACAAAGATGAGGGACAAGTGTGAGCAAACAGAGGATTCTTGATTTCCTCTATAACCGACAATACAGTGAGGTTTTCTATGAAAGTATTATCTTGTAAGTTGCTGTGCAAGATGCGACCCATTGAGTGCACTATAGGGATAGCTGAATTAGATGAACTCTGCGTCGAAGGAGTGCATATCAATTGGTCCCAGTATCTACTGAATGAGTTGCTAGAATATGCAGCCTAAGCACATGTAGAAGGTAAAGCACTATTCCATTACTCTTGGTTTCTTGTGTTGATTTCCTTCGTAGTTTGGTTAGACCCACCATACTACTAGCCACTGAATGTCCCAGTGTTATGTCGAGGTGTGAAGTATCAGAACCTTTAGTTCGATAAGGAAGATAAGATTCGACATAAGGATAACAATATAGAGTTCTTTCTTCATGGGGAAGCATTAAGATACGTAATGTGACACCAGCATAGAATTCTCACTGCGACAGTCTAAAGATATGCGCCTTTTATAACTTTCCAGGAGTGTGTCCATAATATTATCCTAAAGCCGTGACATGACCCAAAGAAACAAGCACATCCATTACACTTCATGATTACTGAAAAAGATGTTGAAGCTGTAATCCAGGATGGACTGAAGAATGGTGCATCCCAGTCAAAGAGGAGATGAACCAGGCACAGGCAGGGGTGACGCACAAGAAAACCAGTCACAGGACTTAGGAGATGAAGAAGAAGAAGAAAGTGATGAGGACTCTACACAAGATGATTCAGATGACATGCCAATTGATGAGGAAGTTCATAACCAAAAGAAAGAACATGAAAAGGAGCAGCACAAACTGAGGCATAATAAGAGGAAATCTCACAAAACAACTAATACAATTATCTTAGAGGAGGAATACATCACCATAATTGTAGATGTAGTTGCAGAAGTAGCATAGGCCAGCCTCCAGAGCATAAGTAGAAAACATACACGCTTAAATAACAAAATCACAATGCATGTTAATAGGTTTACTGAAGCCATCAATGAAGTATGGGGCGTAGTCAAAGATGAGACGCACGTGGCTGACCCTATGGATACATTGGAGACACCAATATTTTTTCCACTGCTCAAGTTCGAGCTAGCAACGCATGTACTAGAAACAGGGATGCCAGAATTTGATGTTGTTACCCATGATATAGGGACACTGTCTATTGATTTTTACAAGCTAACAATGGCTAAGGTATATGTTGTTCAGCATGCGGTCATGACAAATATCAAATTACAGGAAAGTTCTCTCGCATATCAAGCCTAGAAGGAAACAAGGAAGGCGCAAAAGCGCAAGTCCCTCCTTAGGAAGAAGGAGCAAGAAATTAAGGTGCAAGAACAAAGCAAGCTCATACAGGATGAATCCATAATCAGTGCAGTTGCCGAGTTCCAAGAGTAAGAAGGCCAAGAAGAAATAGATGCAGTCACCAAGGTATCCCAGTTATCCAGGATTGCGGAAGACTTAAAGAAGCAGGTGAAGAACTTAAAGTGCAACAAAGACTAAGTACACCTCTTGAGGTGATAGAAGCGAGTCAGAAAACAACATCTGAGGGTGTTGATAGAATTAAACAAGGAGATAAATTATGTAATGAAGCAATCGACGCAGCCTCTACGACTTTGGAATCACTCATAGAGGATGCAACAATGAATAAAATCATAGAGGATTTGCGCCAAACTGAGTTAAAAATTGTTGATGTAATTGTAACTTTGGAATGTATTCACTTGTATTTCTTATGTATTGTACCCCGATGTTTATTCCGGGAAGTGTTTGTAATGTAATTGAGTCATGTCATGACGTGATGTTTCGATCAGTAGTTTCTATAATATAAACAAGTCATGTCAAGTCAATGTGGGTAACCCTCCTATTGGTCAAGGGTTAAAGTCCCCACAGTTGCAGGGCCCTAGGGTTATTAGACTATCCTAGAGAATTCAACCCTAGGTGAGTTATTGTAAGTTGGGGCAATAGTCCCCACCATCATGTTAAGGATAACCCTCCTTGTTGATCAGAGGGAAAAGTCCCCACAAGTTGTGGGGCACTGGGGTTATTAGACTCTCCTAGAGATGTCGGCTTTAGTAAGTAATTGTTAAGTGAGGCCGACATCTTGGAGTGGACATTAAGTGAACGAAAGAATATAAATAAAGAGTGAGCCTCTCTATTTAACACACACATTCACTCATTGGGGTGCATGAGTGAGAGAGAAGTTGTTGGGACAAGAGAGAGACTACTACTGTCGGGAGATCATCTTTATGTTTTCGGGTTTTACTTTTGGTACTGATTCTATCTCTGAGGAAGTTTTGAGGTTTTCTCCTTTATGGTTTCCTCGAGTAAAATTCTTTCTGTCTCTTGTCTCTTGTGTTTATTGATGTGCATGTTATTGTCTCAGTTAAAGATCCTAAGATCATAATGCTAGCTTGAATGATAAAAATATAACATGGTATCAGAGCTAACCTGAGAAGAAGACATTGTGTAGCTACAAAATCTAGGGCTTATTACTTTTTGGGTCTCTCTCCACAATCCATCACCAAAATTATGCTAGGTTGACTCTCCATTGAAGGGCGCATCTTTCTGTCGAAGCGGAATTTGATTTCGAGCATTTTCAGTTTTTCGTGCAGGAAATCAAGGCTTCTTACAGAAGAGAAATTTTTGAGTGAGCCCAACATAAGATTTCTCTCCTCATCAAAATCGAATTTTATAGACTTGGTTTGATATTTTTGGTTGGGTATAACTCTGGGAAAGTCAAATCCTAGTTTGACCCCAAGCCAAAAAAGCCCTAAAATACTAAAACTGATACGTTTTGGTACATTCGCTATATCTCGGGATTGGAGAAGGATCAGGAGAAAAAACTTTCACAGGCCGAAGATAAAATCCTGATTTACACTATGTCCAAATTTTAGCCTCTGATTCGCTATATTCTAGTAGATATGATCCCTCCCAGTTAGGGTTCCAGCCTCTTCCAGGATTCATCCCTAAACAGGACCCCTTGGGAGAATCACTATATCTTGGGCTACAAAGGTCCAAATGAAATTTATGAAGATGTTCTAGAAAGGTAATGGACTATAATTTCTGTGGTCTGATGTTCTGACATAGAAGATGAAACAGTGACATGTGGAAGTCCATACAATTTTTCTATTCTGAACAGTCCTATAATAGGTCACCTTGGGAAAATGATCATAAGTCCCAATTAGAGAAACCAATTCTGATGAAACCTATGGTGTTGAAACAAGGATAGGCGAGGATACTTAGTGTGAATTTTTAGACATAGAGGATCATTAATTTCAGATATACCACAGAAACAGTATCAGACATTTCTGTAGAAGCAATTGGTAAACTAGGGCTTCCTGTTCTGAGAGCTTCCCTCCACTGTTTTTAGAAAATGAGTACATTGGACAGCTCACCTTGAAGATATCTATCTTTCTATCCAATTAGATCTAAAAGATTCCAATTTTTGAAAATTAGGGTTTCTCTGACAAACCCTAGATCAGCCAGCTCCGGAACTATAACGGACACCTCAAATCGGTAAGATCTAATCTTTCGGTATTTTCATTTGAGGATTTCAAATTGATCTATCACATCAGCTTGATGATAAGATTGGTGAAGTTGACAAATTCCAAGCATGGAAGTATATGATCTCTCTAAAGAAAATGAATTGGACACCTACATAAGAAGAGAGGTTCTAGTTCCAGAGGGAGATGAGGCTCAAAGCCTTACACAAGAAGAAATTGGGCAAGGCCAAGAAGATCATTGCTGATTCAATCATGGATCACCTTGTACCACAAGTGTCTTCCCTAAAGACACTGAAGATGTTTGATTCCTTGAACACGCTATTTAAAGGGAAGAACATAAATTAGAATATGACTTTGAGAAAACAGTTGAAGAATATGAAGATCTAGAATGTAGAGACCATACAGTCATACTTTACAAGGGTCTCTCAAATCAAAGAACAACTAGTAGTAGTAGAAGAAGAAGTGGAGAATGCAGAAGTGGTGATAGCCACCCTGCATGGCCTGCTAGGATCATGGGATTCATTCATGTGAGGAATGTGTGCCAGAAGGAAGTGATTACTTTCAGCAGACTCTGGGAAGAAGAAGAAGCTCAACTCATAATAAGAGAAAAGAAGATGGGAACAACTGAAGATAAAGATTTCATAATTCAAAGAAGATCCCTCAAGCGATGAGGAATATTAAGAACTCAACTCTTGAAGAAACTCTTATCCACCTTAGCATTTGGATAAGAAATGATGCTATTATGAATCAAGAAGATGATGAAGATGAAGGCTCAAGAAGGAGTCTACCCACGAAACAAATAAAGATAAGTATTCATTTCATGATATTATTTTGTTGTGCACTTTGTTTATATTTAGTTGATGTATCATGCATGATAGAATGTTTGCATTAATGACAATATACTACTAATATGCATGTAATGGGTAAGTAGCTCATGGTTCTATACAACTCTCCATTCCTACTTATCTAGAATGAAACCTCTTTGCTGACATATTGGATTAGTGCATAATCTCAAGATTGTCCTGGTAGAAATGGAAGGAATCTAGAAAAGTTTCCGTGAGACATGGATGAATGTTGTATTGGCTAAAGTAGTTTCATGATCATATATTTATGCATAAGAATTTTCCAATATGAATATTCCTTATGAAATGTTTCTAACCATATAACTAATGCATTTGAATTGTAGGAAAGATCACGTAAAATCGCCTACAAAAAAAGACGGATGAGACTTGTTCCGAAGAACCAGTGACGACAGATAAAGAATAATATGATGAATGCAGCGACATCATTGATGTCGAACCTTCCACCATGAAGAAGTAACCAAGAAGAAAGGGAAGACCAGTTCAAGAAGAATGATGTCTAGGATGCAATATCGATACGTGAAGAAAATTTCATAGTTCCATCATGTAGTAGATGGAAACATCGTGGGATACAAGGCAAAATTCATAGCACGAGGCTTCTCACGAAAAGAAGGCATAGACTATGAAGAGACATTTGCAGCCACTGCAAGTGAAGTCAGATGACAGGAAGAATCATGTGTGCAAATGAAAGAATGCCTTATACGAGCTCAGAAGACACCCATGGGATAACACATACATGATGAGCTTGATGAAGATCTTAACCTTTGCTACAAGGTTGAATATGAAAGCCTATAGAGGATGACAAGCTCACAGATTGTGCGAGAAGAACTTTTGAAAAAGTTTAAGATAGAGGATCTTGGTATCCAGTGATCCTAGATGGATACATAGAATATTAGTAGCATAGGAAGCTACTTGTCACTCTGGTACAGAATCTTTCAGTGCATAGAGTACGGAAGACAGAGGGAGTATGATGCTTCAAAGGGAGTGACTGCAAAAGATCTTGAGGTTCGACATAGTACGACAGGATGGATAGGTTACTGATGACTCTAGGATTTACTGAGAGTAAAGTAGATTCCAACATTTGCTTCAAGTTTGAAGGAAGATGACCAGTGATGCTCCTATTATGTGTCGATGCACTATTTTCTAGGCATGGAGGTGTGACAAAATGCAGATGGAATATTCCTCGGGCAAGGGAAGTATGCAGTAGATATCCTGAAGAGGTTAAGGATGATGGAATGCAAGTCCATGACCACACCTATGGCATCAAACATGAATCTATTGAGTGATGCCTCATCTGATTCAGTTGATGCTACGATGTATCGTCAGATGATTGGGTCCTTGATGTACCTCACGAATACGAGACCAGATATTTTCTTTGCTGTGAACACCTTGAGCCAGTTCCTGGTAGATCTAAGACATGTTCACTTGATTGCTGCAAAGCATATTCTGAGATACCTGAGGGGTACAGTTGATTATGGGCTCAAGTATGAGGTGAATCAAAAGATTAACCTGGAAGGTTATGTTGATTCAGATTGGGTAGGCAGTTCCATCGATAGGAAGAGCACATCAGGGTGTTGCCTTAGTATGGGATCAGGTGTGATCTCTTGGTTTAGTAGGAATAAATCATGTGTGGCACTGAGTACAACTGAAGCAGAGTATGTCGCAGCTTGTTCAGTTAGTTGTGAGGCAGTATGGTTGAGGAAGCTGCTGTCTGATTTATTTGATCTCCAGTTGGATGCTACTTGTATATATTGTGACAACCAAAGTTGTGTGAAGTTGTTAGAGAACCCGGTGTTCCATGACAAGTCAAAACACATCGAGATCAAATATCACTATATCAGGGATATGGTGTAGAGAGGAGCAGTGAAGCTCCAATATGTTGTGATGAACGAACAGATAGTTGATGTGTTGACAAAGCCATTGGATAGAGTGAAGTTTGAGTACTTCAAGGAGAAGCTTGGTGTTCTCCAGATCGAGGTTCCCTCCAAAGGAAAGTGATGAGTCCATGAGCCATTCTGACATGGTGAGAGGATTGGTTCCTTCCATGGTCAGATGTAAGGGCTGAGCCTTTCTATCATGATGAGAGGATTGGTTCCTTGCATGTCAAATATGAGTGCTGAACCATTCTGATGTGACTGTAGGATTGGTTCCTACATGATCAGATATAAGCACTGAATGCCATTCTTGGAATGGAGGCACCTGGTCAGTTACCAGGAAATCTCAGTCTAGGACTGAGGGCCATTTTGATGTGACTGTAGGATTGGTTCCTACATGATCAGATGTGAGTGTAGAGCCTTTCTGACATTGGTTTTTAGATGTAAGTGCAGATCCCTTTCGACATGGAGGATTGGTTCCTTGCATGGTCGAATATAAGTGCTGAGCCTTTCTGACATTGGTTGTCAGTTATGAGTGCTGAGCCTTTCTAAAATTGGTTGTTAGATGTAAGTGCAGATCCTTTCGGCATGGACGATTGGTTCCTTGCATGGTCTAATGTAAGTGCTGAGCCTTTCTGACATTGGTTGTTAGATGTGAGTGCTAGGACTTTCTGACAGGGTTGTGGGATGTGTTCCCACATGGTCAGATGTGAGTGCTAGTTGTGCCTTTCTGATATGATTATAGGATTGGTTCCTACATGATCAGATATAAGTGTTGGGTGGGCCATTCTG
Organism: Pseudotsuga menziesii; assembly: GCA_001517045.1. NCBI lineage: Eukaryota > Viridiplantae > Streptophyta > Pinopsida > Pinales > Pinaceae > Pseudotsuga > Pseudotsuga menziesii. Next base: position 45,418 of record LPNX010768304.1, read on the forward strand.
ACTTAGGGTCAGATATAAGTGCTGGAAAATACCTACGTGGAGGCTAGGACTACCACCAGCATGAAAAAGGGATAGCTTTGTAGAACTTCCTACGACGAGAAGAATCAAGAGATACCACCCATAATGATGATCCAGTAGATATGTTCCAAAACCAGAGATGATCCAGATCAAGTGATGATCCAGATCCAATGATGATGACCCAGATCGAGTGATGATCCAGATCTAGTGATGATGATCCAGATCGAGTGATGATCCAGATCTAGTGATGATGATCCAGATCCAGATGAAGATGACTTGAAGATGAAGATGACTTGAATATGAAGATGAATTAAATATGAAGAGTACTTGATGATGATCAAGATGATACAGAGAAGAAGACTTGTGCTGATAAATTGTGTTGAGAGAATACCTTCCTAGTTAAGAGGGAGTGTTGATGTAATTGTAACTTCGGAATGTATTCACTTGTATTTCTTATGTATTGTACCCCGATGTTTATTCTGGGAAGTGTTTGTAATGTAACTGAGTCATTTCATGCCCCGATGTTCTGATAGGGAGTTTCTATAATATAAACAATTCATGTCAAGACAATGTGGGTAACCCTCCTATTGGTCAAGGGTTAAATCCCCCACAGTTGTGGGGCCCTAGGGTTATTAGACTATCCTAGAGAAGTTGACCCTAGGTGCGTTATTTTAAGTTGAGGAAATAGTCCCCACCATTGTGTTAAGGATAACCCTCCTTGTTGATCGGAGGGAAAATTCCCCACAAGTTGTTGGGCACTAAGGTTATTAGACTCTCCTAGAGATGTTGCCTCTAGTATGTAATTGTTAAGTGAGGCCGACATGTTTGAGTGGACATTAAGCGAACAAAAGAATATAAATAGAGAGTGAGCCTCTCTATTTAACACAGACACTCACTCATTGGGGCGCATGAGTGAGAGAGAAGTTGTTGGGACAAGAGAGAGACTACTGCTATCGGGAGATCATCTTTATGTTTTCAAGTTTTACTTTTGGTGCTGATTCTTTCTCTAAGGAAGTTGTGGGGTTTTCTCCTTTATGGTTTCCCTGAGGAAAATTATTTGTGTCTCTTGTCTCTTGTGTTTATTGTTGTGCATGTTATTCTCTCAGTTAAAGATCCTAATATCATAATGCTAGCTTGAATGATAAAAATCTAACAAAAATAGCAGCGGTTAAGGAAGAACTAAAGAAGCTGCTTATAAAAGAAAAGATCACAAAGGTAGTCGAGCTAAAACAGATGCAATAGCAAGTAAAAATTTGCGTGACCAGGAGAAAATCAGAAATGATGAATTTGTAGTGTAGCAAGTAGAAGCAGAATGAGTTATAGGGCTCATTCAGACTGTACAGCAGAAGCTCCAGCACATAACTCAGTCGTTGGAAGATGTACCTCTGGAACACATCAGTTTCGACCATGTCGAGCAATTGGAAAAGCAAGCAGAGGAGGTGTGACAAGAAGTTGTCCAGGTAGAAGGAATTCTCAAATAATTTCAGGCTAAGGTCGACATCATGGCGCAACTACCGTCAGAGCCATAAAAATTCTTAGTGGTTCGGGATGAGCCACATGTGAGTGTTTGGTGCCTATTGGGCTAGGAAAGAGCAGTAGGAATAAAGTGCAGAAGAAACAAATATGCACAAGGAGGAAAGAGAACCGCAAGCGCAGGAAGGAAAATCAAGCATGTGATGTAAAGGAAGTAGAAGGAAGGAAAGTAAGCATAGAGTAGAGAAAGTTATGGCGAGGAGTAGTGCAATGGAGGAAAAGAGAATCTACAAGCGTGCAAAAAAGTAACGGCTAGAAAGCAACAGGCCAAGAATACCATGGGTGCTAAAGTCGGCATAATCCAACGAACGTCGCACGTATGAAGGAATATATGTAAGTCAAGTCGATAATGCCTTGTGTCAGTCATGCCTATGACAGCTTGTAACCATTTTTTACGGTTGATTATGACCTGTAACAAACACACTGTATGTAGTCGACCCTACATGGTATTGTAGAAGTTATAAATAAGAGGAACCTATTTTGTATAAGGGTTGGAAAATAGTTGAAGAAATCATAGAGAAGTTAGATAGTATTGTCGTAGAAGATTGTTGAGCCATGGAACCCGTTTTGCAGAAAGATTTTCAAATACTAGGAGTCATTCTACAGATGATTACGCATATAGTAGTTAGAAGAGTTGATCTAGGATGTGTGCGGATCAGTAGGAGTAGTTAGAAGAAGATCATAATAAAACCCGAGAGCATGAGAGTGAGAATTCTGTGAGCTGAAAATACATATCTCAAACAGTCTGCAGTCAAGTCGCAGGTGCATATATTTCTCATGCTAGATGAAGAGAACCTTTGTAGTTTTTCTCGGTTGGGTTTCTATTTTAAATCTTGTGTCGCTTGAATGTGCATGTTGAATGTTTGTGGGTTATTTTGTATTTTTTATATTTATTGCGGAAGTAAATGTTGCAATATTGATGAAAGAAGTTGAATGAATGAATGACCTACAACGTTGAAGCATTTTGTATTATTTCATGTTCATTTAATGTTAAGTTGTCAACGAATAAGTTGTGTCACACAGTTGTGCCACTGTCAAGTTAGTAAAAGGACTCCAACCTTCTAAATATGTCGAGCACCTTGGTTGTGTGCTAGGGGACTATAAACCCTCTCCTAAATATAGAAACATGGTTTTGGCAGTTTCCCATTAAGATATCTTGGGTGAGATTGTGCCTGCATCACAGGTGTTGCTGACTGAGCTTGCTCTGTCAGGCCTATATCTTGGGTGTTGTTTGGTTTTTTGTGGGGTTGTTGAGCCTGGGTCATGAGAGTGAGGAAAATTAGCCAACATAAGAAGAAGAGGCTTAGAAGCATAAACAAGCAGAAGAGGCTCGGAGGAAAAAAGAAGAATAAGACATATAAAGGAAAGAAGAAGCAAAGAAAAATAAAAGGGAAGTCGAGGAGGCAGATGAAGAGGTAATAAAGAAGGAGGAGGAGGATAAGCTCAAGGAATAATTGGACCGAGAAACTACTCAGGAAAACCCAGTCGGTCCTCCTGTTTCCTCAGGTGGCACAATTACATGCAGCCACATACCTTTTGCAGAACTTGGGATTACTCCTTTCACCCCATCTAAGAAGCACATGGTGGCATGCTTAGATACTATATTTTTTTATAAGACAAGAAAAGCCATCACCAGAAGGTCTAAGAAATGGTTAAAACTAGGATCACATGTTGATGTGGTTACAGTGACCAAAAAATATTTTCATAGAGGGTACTCGTAAAGACACTAATTTGATGGCCTCTCTGAATGTAGAAGATTTGTAAGCCAGCACTGATAATGTTGACCGTTTGATGGAGAATGTAGAGCATCAAAAGGAAAAAATGATCAAGTTGAAAGATACTCTGGTCAAAACAAGAGGAGAAGGCATAGAACTAAAAAGAAAACATGAGGCTATCCTCTCAAAAAAATAAAGACTCCAAAGGGAATACCAAGATTTGGAGGCAAAAAAAAGATGCCTTGGAGGTGCAGGTAATCATTATGGAAGGAGAGAAAAGGGATTTTGAAGCCAGAATTTTAGAACTGGAATCAAAAGAATTTGCAGCAAGCCAACAAGTGGGGGAATTGAAAACCCAAGTAGAAGAGTTGGTGGCACATAAGGCATCCCTAGAGAACTAGATAAAAATATCTAATGAACTCAAGTAGGACATCACTTCGTTCTGGGACCAGGATTTCAACATCCGAAGGAAGATGTACCAATTTCAAATTAAACTCTCAGATGAAATTTACAAACTGAAGCTGATGGTGACAAGGTTAGAGGAAATTGCATCAGAATATATGAGCTTTAGGAAAAGACTTATAGAATTCGGAGGAAAGTGTGTGCAAACACTCCCTTGAAAAGGTGACACATGTGGAGACCCAATTGGTCATGCACGAGGTTACCGTGCAAATGATGGAGCCCATAAATTACAAGAATATCGCAGAGGAAGCAGATGCTTGGGGAAATTATATTTCAAGTTTGGTTGGGCCCACTTGAGAACTTTTGTCTTGTGTGTGTTTTGTCATTTTCTAGTGTAAAGCACTAAAATACAAAATTTTAGAAGTCCTAAGGTTAGGGAAGTTGATGAGTCACTAGGAGACAATTTTTTAATATAAATAGATGTAGAGAGTAGAGAAGCAGGAATTTTGGCTAGCTCAAGGAGGTTGGATTATTCTGTAAGGATAAATCATTTGTTCTATGATTAAAGAAGGACCTACTTGCTAGGAAAGGACTGCACAGGATTTTACATGGATTGTGTGGAGTCTCAAATGCGGAATTACTTCTATTTAGTTTCCATACAACTGTGAGATCGTTCTGAATTTTTATGAATTATTTCTATGATGATGAATGGTTTTTATTTCTATCTAAAATCATGTGTATGAATTGAGTAATGAATGTTTTATTATTTCAAAGCTACCTTTGATAATCTTTCTATTGTGACTATGCATATGGAATTAAAACAATTATCTTCAAGATTTATTATGAATAATTACAATACATTTCTCTACTTGTTTTAAATTTTCTCCCTATGGGGATAGAATATATTAGATTAGAATAAATTAGGATATAATAGATTTTCTTATATTTAGATTTAAAGAAGTGATTGAGGAACATGAATGATAAGACAGAAGGTAAGAACCTGCACATCACTTGTGAGGTTCTTGTTCATCAGTCACGTGCATTTAGCTTAGGAATTTTCATCTCATTCATTATTTAAGAAAAATTGCATAAACGTTGGATCGGGTCGTAACCAGTAAATATTTAAACAAACTTAATCTACGGTAGTTGGACCATTAACTGGATGGATTCCCCACACCAAATGGTGGATGATCTAGTTGGGATCGATTACCAGGGAGAATCACTACTGTTGATACCTGGAAATTTTCTAGGAATCAATAGGTCTCTATATATCACATACTAATCTGAACCTTTGACTCTACCTTTCATATGTCAAAATCGAGCTAGTTATGCAATTTCACTAAAAGTCATCAAACTAATGTGGCACTATATAACTATTTTGAAGAACTAATATCCATGTGTAATGATAGTCCATGAGGTATTATATCAGTCCCCATACTCTTATTATAAATTTGGGAGGTCCCTACATGAGTTGGGAAGTCCTTTTGGCCTACACCCTATGGGGGATTTCATCACAATTTCCTAGTAATTTTTCCCTTTTGTCATTAACCCTAAATGAAATTACAGAGGTATAAAGATAGATACAAAGTGTACATAAAACACCTTGTGAATTTTTAAGGCTCACCATACCATTGCGTTTCAAATTCAGGACCATTTGGTGAAAGATGCAACCCTCTAGAGTCATGACTAGTCAAGCTTGAAAATGCCCAAATTGTAATTTTCTCCAAAATTCCAAAAAAAGGACATTACATTGGACCAATGACAAATAGGGAGGGAATGGATGCGATTTCAATGGCGGTGTCAATGGCGGGGAGGACATGCTGTGGAGTGGCCAATTTTTTAGGATCGTAGTATGTCAATTGGTCGATAGTCACGATCTTCTCATCAAGAGTCAGAACACGGTAGAAGCAATGAATCACATTGCGTACATGTATCTATGTCCAAGGAGGAGGTTTTAATCTAGATGGTAATTCATAACCACGATGTCAATCAACACAGTTTTTATGGAAAATTTAATGGGGACATTCGTGAGAACAACTTGTGGCTGGGAAGCATGGCCATCATAAGAATGAAGGTAGGTGTTTAAGGGTTGAAAGGTTGGGGATATGAGATTCTTCCAAATGAAGGTTGACATACCACAAGTGGATGCACCCTCATCGATGAATTACCAAATTTCAAATGGTGACCAGAACTTGGAAGGCTATAGATGATGGCATTTGAGGTTCTCCTTGATCCAAGTCAAAGGTGATCAACTTGGAATCAGAGGGGTCGATGACACCTAAAGTATTAATTCTTGCACATGATCTAGGAACTAAGAATCAATCTCATGAAAGAATAATCAACAAATACTCATGAATTGGTGTTAATTGGAACCGGAATTGGTTTCCTCTCTGTATATTTAATAAAAAATGAATGGTTACAATAACAATGTCAAGCAATAGATTGAATCAATGAGAAATTCAAATACCTAAGGAGGCAAATTCGAAATCAATGAGTGAGTCTGGCTTAACTGAATCTCAACCATTGGCTCACACTTAGTTAACCACTTGACCAAAACCCTAATTGACTCACCAAACCATAACTAAATTCGGAGTGCAATAAATGACTGAATCTCAACTGAAGGAGATCAAACACATGTCATAGCAAGCCAACCATCAAGTGCTAGTGCTCCATGACTTCAATGAACCCCGATGAGGTTAACTGAAGCTGAACTGACCATTAGAAGTTGGTGGAGGCACCCTGTTGACTCCAGATCATTAAATAATGATAAATAATCATTAAATAATATATTTAATGAGAGGAGGCACCCTAACTGACTGGTTGAACTGATTGTAACCACCAGTTAGCAATTAGGTGCATTAATATCACTCAGATCACCCCCGGAGAAGGCTAAGTTAGCCTCCTTGACTGTAGGTAGGCATGGGTGTGACTGGATGATGGCAATTAATGCTCCACTGATGTCAATTAATGTCAATTATACTTAGGATAGTGGTTTAACTAGGCTAATTTGACCAAAAATAGTGTGTATGATGGTAAATGTCTCCAACACCCCCCCTTAAGCTATACTCAGGAAGAGTTAGAAAATAGAAATGAATAAAAATTCTAGGGCCCTGGAAACAAAGGCCATAGGTCACCCTGTACAATAAACTAACTACTTAATATAACCAAGAAAACGGGGAAAATCTCATGGGAAAAATACCCCCCCTCAAACTAAGCAGTAAATCAAGAATTGGTTCTTCTATGCAGCAGTATCCTGAGACTATGCATGTGAACCTATGAATCCAAAATAAATGAATATTTCTGTAGGAATCTTCCACTTTGGAAGAAGAACAATGCACTCAACTGAATCATAAATATAAGCAGCCGCACGGTGAAAACTGGACCCATGTAGAGTAGCTGAAATCATATGAAGAGAGAGCAAAGGTTCTTGAGGATTCGAACCATGTGTGGAACACTCAAGAAACTGATATGTTGCAGCCTTGAACAGCAAACCATGAGTGATAAAATCAGCCCCAATTTTTAGGAGCAAGTGTCCAAGCGGATGCAGAATGTCTTCCTCTTTACTAGTTCTATGAGGAGATGAGCTTGTGAACAAAGGTAGAGAATCCCTGGGACTCTGGAGAGTGAATTATTGAGCTCCATAATCTGATATAGATTCTGAAATAGCTAATGAATCACAAAATAAAATATCATCAACCTCATAAGAGGAAACTAACACCAAATTCCCATAAGCAAATTTGAAGAAGAATTGCGATACTTGATTTTTCACACCGGAATTGGTGAGAGCAGCTACAAGCATGACTGAAAGCTCTTGGATTTTAAAATATGAAAAAAATAATATCATATCAGAATGTAAATCATACCTAAATAATTTCATGACAGATCCAAAACTGTGAAATGAAATCAAATCCCCAGCAACAGTTTTGTAGGAGACTTGCAGTACTTGTTTCTTCACACAGTTGATGAGAACAGCTATAAGCAGTACTGAAGGTTTATGAGCCTGAAATTTTGAACCAAGAAATATCAGATCAGATCCAAATAATATCATATCAGATCCAATAAGGTTCATATAATATCCAAAATTATGGTCAACCGAGACGGTGGATGCACAGTTGTCTTTTTCTTCAAAATTCTGAATTTTGGTGCATGCAATCCTGCAGGATTTTGCTGAAAGATCTAGATCATGGGGAGTGAATGTGTCACTCTTATAATCTGATATTTCTTAAAAATAATCCAATTTTTTACATATTTTCACACCAGTAGCAACATTAGAGGGAGAAAAATCAAATTTCTCTTCACTTTCGGAAGCAATTACTGGTAAATTTTGCACAGAATTCAAAGGAAAATCACCGGTGAATGTTTGCATGGAAGTGCAGCAGTATTTTTCTTCAATATCAAAGATTCAAATGTCTTCTTCTGTTTCAGAAATATGAGAATATGAGATATCAGAGATCTCATGAACTTCCGGAGCATCAGGAGAAGGAGTCACTGCATGGAGACTTTCTTCAATTCGAATTGAATGTGTAGAAGATTCTGCTTCATCTTCATCTTGAACAACTTCATCGGAGAGAGTAGAGGCTGAGTATTTTGAGTGAAGAACTCTTGTGGTGCTGGCTGTGATATCCAAAGTACTATTATGATCCTCATTGTGCTTGCCAAAGGTTCTGTCCAATTTTGTCCAGACTTCCTTTGGGTATTCAGCAAAACCAATAATAAGGTAGTACAAGCTAAGAGAAAGGGCCAGACATATTGCTCCAAAAGCTCTATCACCGTCATTTATCCAGTCATTCTCATTCTCATAAGACTCTTTTCCAAGTCCAATAGACACCTAATAGAGACCTCATCTCTTCATATATGCAATCATCTTCAACTTCCATTCCGAATAGCTTGTGAATGGGGTGAGAAGAGGGATTGATGAGTCCATTCGAAGTTGTACCTGCTAAGACCTGCAAATCAAAACAAAAAGGGGCACCGTAAGGTTGGATAGCTTGCACATTTTAGGATTTCATCACACCCAGCATAGTCAATCAAGCAAGCTTGATCAACAAGTTCTTTACTTGGGGTATTAAGTGGTAAGCCTTGGCTTCTGGTGCAGTGCTGGATTTTTGAGCTATTGCTCAAATTTCATCGAGAAATTTGTCAAAAAGCTTGTTTTTGAGAGATAGATCTTCTTCCCGCCGTATGCTCTGATACCATATTAATTCTTGCATATGATCTAGGAACTAAGAAACAATCTCATGAAAGAATAATCAACAAATACTCATGAATTGGTGTTAATTGGAACCGGAATTGGTTTCCTCTCTGTATATTTAATAAAAAATGAATGGTTACAATAACAATGTCAAGCAATAGCTTGAATCAATGAGAAATTCGAATACCTAAGGAGGAAAATTCGAAATCAATGAGTGACTCTGGCTTAACTGACTCTCAACCATTGGCTCACACTTAGTTAACCACTTGACCAAAACCCTAATTGACTCACCAAACCATAACTGAAGCCAGAGTGCAATAAATGACTGAATCTCAACTAAAGGAGATCAAACACATGTCATAGCAATCCAACCATCAAGTGCTAGTGCTCCATGACTTCAATGAACCCCGATGAGGTTAACTGAAGCTGAACTAACCATTAGAAGTTGGTGGAGGTGCCTTGTTGACTCCAGATCATTAAATAATGATAAATAATCATTAAATAATATATTTAATGAGAGGAGGAGCCCTAACTGACTGGTTGAACTGATTGTAACCACCAGTTAGCAATTAGGTGCATTAATATCACTCAGATCACCCCCAGAGTGCTCCAGTTAGCCTCCTTGGCTGCAGGAGAAGGCTAAGTTAGCCTCCTTGACTGTAGGTAGGTGTGGGTGTTACTGGATGATGGCAATTAATGCTCCACTGATGTCAATTAATGTCAATTATACTTAGGATAGTGGTTTAACTAGGCCAATTTGACCAAAAATAGTGTGTATGATGGTAAATGTCTCCAACATAAAGCAGATAACATGGATTTGCATTACGAAGGAAAAGTTCTTAAGACTTCCAGAGAGAACCTATCACAAGAATATTAGACCAAGTCATCGACGATACTATAATTAAGAGCGGCTCTAGTAGTGTGGTTGTTCGCAATGTGACACAAAGAGAACCATGGCACTTTGATAGTCCCGTCCGTTGGGGGTCTCGGCAAATGTAAGGAAATATTGAGTGTAGTGGAGGTAGATTTCATGGAGGGATTAATAGTTTCTGTGGTGGAGCCATATTGGTTATGTCGATTCTATAAGTTGGCATCATACGACAATGTCATAAGATGATGGGCACCGGGATCGACAGGTTGAATCAAAGAAGTGGTTGTGGTTATTTTTTGTACCAAGGGTTGGGTTGTAACCATTCCTCGATTCAATAATGGGTTCTATAGCACCATAGTAAGAGGACCTTGTGGTTCTAGGTTTTTCTATGCTAGAGCAGCAACATTGATTTCACGTTGATTTTGCGGCTTGTAATAGGTCGCTAACTCGATGAATTTAGGGGAACTGATGTGTATAATGGGCATAGACATCACAAATGGTACATGTATGGTTAGTCTATAACTAAGGGTTATTCCCAGCTCTAGGTGAATTTTTGGGTTCTATGCAGGGGAATTAGCTTCATTTTTATTAGGAGGGTTGGGTTGTTGACTGCCCCCTTGAGGTTTGTTGTTTCCTCATTTCCTACTTATCTGTCTTCTTCCCTACCCTTGTTGTCTATTAGGGGCAAGTTGATTGGGGAGGCTCCATTGAGCATAGACCTATCCTTCAGGAATAGGAGGATTCGAGGCTAGAGCAGGTGTAGGTTGAACAGATGGTCGGTAGTAGGTGGGAGAAACTGGTGTTACAAAGAGAAAATTCCTATGGCTTGGGGTATACCACAATAGACTGAATGACACAATAAATCAATCCACTTCAATATGCAATAGAGATAAATCCTTCTAACACTAATGGATACAACACATACCTTATTCTGAACAGTTGTAGTAGACCCCTGTTGAGATTTTCAACCATGCTTGTACCTACATTCCATTCTCAACAACAAAGAAACAACCAAGCCTGATATATGTTAAGTATAGGCCTACTCTAGCATATATAAAACCAACATGTATAATCAAATGCAACTACATCCATGAACAAGAATATTCATAGTCACACACATGTAATGGATATTTCTATTAATAATGAACAAAGATAACAGTGACGAAATCTGTCAGCACCTCATTGAAATAGAGAAACCGAGTCCTCCACCTAGGATTCCACCACTTCAATCCTCCATCTCAATAGAAATATTACAAGACAATAGAAATCTTGGGAAGAGAAACAATGTGTGCTCAAAATCACAAAGGGATGCAGACTCAAGCATGTATGAATGGGGCAACAATCCACTATAGTTTCATTTCTCTTATAATTTCTCTCACTCTAATGCACCCAAGAGGACCAATATATAGCCCTTCAATAGGAAATGAAGGGTCTATTTGGAGTGTTTCTAGGCATATGGAAGGCCAATGGTCAAGTTATTCATGACCTATTGAGGAAAAATCCAAATATTTTATTTTTTGTGCACATTTCCCGATGTACACGGGTCAGAGTGGGACAAGCTACATGTACACACAGATTTTAAGCTAAAACCCATGTATAGCAATAAACATGTGTTTTTTAAGGGATTTCTTGCAGCATCAAAGTATATTTTGAGCAAAGGGGGTCCAAGGAATCTACATAGGGACAGGGAAGGCCATAAAAACATGATCTACCAAGTGTGGTAAAATCAACTATAATAGATTCCCCCGTAATGTGTGAGGTCAAAGGGGTAACATGATGGTCAAAATACAATATATCCATCCCATAAGTAGATTAATGAAGGCCCAGGTGGAAAAATTAACCACTCATCAGTACAATACGATGATAAATATGAACATGCGACTGCCAATATATACTGTAGCAATCCCAGATAAATAAGAGTACAATTCCCATGAATAGGCATAATAGACATATGTCAGATGTGGTCATTGTCGTGTACAATATATAGTGAAAAAGATATCCATAATGGATGAAGATATCAAGTGATACACGGGAATATGATCATGAGAGTTGACATCTCATGAATACTAGCATGATTAAGGAGGTAGCATATGTGGAATGACACCAAGCTCGGAGGTTTTCTACAGAAACTGCTAGTGGTACATGTTCCATCACGTGAATAAAAGTGTCGAGGTTGAACATGATGGACCATCGTCTGATTATCGTTCATTGATGTATACCTGTATTAACAGACACAAGATATACCATTGATAATGATAATGGGAATCAAGGTACAGAGTGCAATACAACAAGTGTGAATAGATGTGTTGAGGTCAAACACTTGAAAGAATCCATCGATCATGGGACATTGATGTATTCCCAAAACTGTCGATGGTGAGAGAAATTTCTACTGATGACTGCAAGTCTCAAGGAAATCAATGGAATCTATACTCCTATTCCATAATAGATTATATGAATTCGATGGAATGGAATCTGCTGGAAGGAGGGAATTAGGGTATCTGTTACGGAGAGAAATTCCTATGGCTTGGGGTACCACAATAGACAGCTAGACTCCAGAAATCAATCTTTCCCAATATGCAATAGAAATAAACAATCTAACACTAAAGGATCGAACCTCGTACCTTATTCCGGACGGTTGAAGTAGATCCCCGTTGAGCTTTCCAATCTTCAGCTTGAATTGTTATAGCACGTCCTCAACAACAAGTAAACAATACAAGCATACTATATTTCATGGTGTTAGATCTATTCTAGCATATATCATCAATAATGTAAAAGCATTTGACATATTCCAATGGAAACAATATTCATTCAAATACACATTACTGGACAGGAAAAGATATTTCTATTAATAAGAATCAGAGATTACAAGTGACAACCTCTGACGGCACGTCTGCAAATCGGAGAAACTGAATCCCCCACTTGGGCCTCCACCACCTCAATCCTCCATCACTTCGATAGCAAGATTACTAGTGAAAGGCAAGCTTGGGAAGAACACAAAAGTGCTCCAAGGGACAAAGGGATGCAGATTCAAGCATAAATCCTGGCAACAATGGACTATAGTTTTGTTACTCTCAAAGTTCTCTTATGCTTTCAATGTACCAATGGGTTCCTTATATAGTTCTTCAA
>LPNX010768306.1:0-18152 GCA_001517045.1 Pseudotsuga menziesii
ATATAACAAAAACAACTTAAACGTGTTATGCAGTACAATTTGAGAAGCGAGGTGCTCTCCAATCCAGTATGGGGGAGATCATGTCACGTTATGCTAGCCGACATAAATAAAAAGATATTGAAAAATAAAAATAAAAAATAAAAATTACGTATCAACTTAAATAAAATAAAACAAATAAAACAAATTAAATTAGCATAGATCCATTTTAAACTCAGATCTATTAAGTACCGAGTTTGTTTGTTGCATATATATTTAATTTTTTTTTGTATATATACTAGCCTAGATCCAAATCCTAGGCTCTATCAAGGGATGAGAGGGGTCAAATCTCTTGAGGTGAAAACCTCTTCTTAGTTATTACACTCAAGGAGCCCTCAGCTTTGTTTTGTCCTATATATAGCCATTGATTTGATTCAAACCAAAAGACACATCTTTTTATTTAAGGTCGACATATAATATTTTTATTATTAATATTTAATATTATTTATGGCCGACATAATATTTTTTATTATTTTTTATTTTGTTAGCAACGAACATTACAACATATTCCCCATACATGGATTTAAAACCATGTGCGAGGCCCTCCTAAAACCATGGGTTGTTTACCAGGCCTTGCACATGATCTTAAAACCATTTGCAAGGCCCTCCTAAATCATGTACAAAAAAACATGGGTTGTTTAGGAGGCCTTGCACATGATTTTAAAACCATTTCCAAAGCCATCCTAAACCATGTACAATAAAACCATGGGTTGTTTAGGAGGCCTTGCACATGGTTTTAAAACCATGTGTAATGCAACTTTTTTTTGAGCATAATTCATTTTTTTATTTTTTATTATTTTGTTAGGTAGGAACATTACAACATCTCCCCCATATTGTGTTTTTTTTAACCCACTTTTTAATTTGCGGATAATTAATTTTATTTTTATTTTTATTGTTTTGTTAGGTAGGAACATTACAACATCTCCCACATATTAGGTTGTTTTTACAGCTGACATTTATTTTGGTAGATAATTAAAATTTTTAGTTTTTATTATTTTGTTAGTAACAAAATAATAACGTTACATAATGTTACATAATGTTACAAGATCTCCCCCATACTCGGCTGTAAAGAGGCTCTCGGCACAATTAACCAACATAGAGCCAAATCCTAGGCTCTATCAAGCGCCGAGATGGATCAAAGCTTTGGGGGTGCAAACCTCTTCTTAGGTATCCATTGATTTGATTCAAACCAAAAGACACATATTTTTATTTAAGGTCCACATATAATGTTTTTATTATTAATATTTAATATTATTTATGACGGATATATAATATTTTTTATTATTTTTTATCATTTCCCTACACATGGTTTTAAAACCATATGCAAGGCCCTCCTACAACCATGGGTTGTTTAGGAGGCCTTGCACATGGTCTTAAAACCACTTGCAAGGCCCTCCTAAACCATGTACAATAAAACCATGGGTTGTTTAAGAGGCCTTGCACATGGTTTAAAAACCATGTGCAAAGCCTCCTAAACCATGTACAATAAAACCATGAGTTGTTTAGAATGTCTTACACATGGTTTCGAAACCATGTGCAAGGCCAACATTTTTTTGTGGATAATTCAATTTTGTGTTTTTTTCTTGACCCACATTTTTTTTACGGATAATTAAATTTTTACTTTTTTATTGTTTTGTTAGGTAGGAAGATAATAACATCTCCCCCATATTAAACTGTTTTATTTTGGCCTATTAGAAAATTTATTTCCCATAATATTCACTATCACTATTATTTTTTGCCGACATGTTATAAACGTTACATCACGTTACAAGATCTCTCCCATAATATTCACTATCACTATTATTTTTTGCCGACATGTTACAAACGTTACTAACGTTACATCACGTTACAAGATCTCCCCCATACTGGGCTGTAGAGTGCCTCTCGGTGCAAATATATTAAAATAATAAGTTGAAAAATTTAAGGATGCCATAAACTAATAAAAATGCCAATTCTTTACCATAAAATTGTAATGCGATTGACATTTTTATTAGTTTATGGCATCTTTAAATTTTCAATTTTTCTTTTTAATATATTTAATATATATACATAAAAATATTAAATATATATGCACAAAGCAAACTGTACTTGATAGATCTAGGGTTAAAATAGTTCATTGTTTTTAATTTAATTTAATTTAATTTAATTTAAGTTGATATGTAATTTATATTTTTCATTTTTTAATATTTTTATTTATGCCAGTTAGCTTAACGTGACAGGATCTCCCCCATACTAAGTTGAAGAGCACCTTGCTTCTCTCGATACAATAATATTTATTATATATCAAGTATTATAGATATTTATATTTTATAAATTGATTTTTCTATAATATATAATTTTGGTTTAATTATAATATTGATTATAGTATTATTAGACAATGTACTTTATATTTATATATTTTATGTTTATTACATATTGGTTAAAGCAATGATAATTTTATATAATGTTTATTATATATTGGTTAAAAAAATTTGACTTTCAGGAACATGGGATGTTTGGAAGATTGGAGAGGGAAGGAAAGTAAGAGTCGGTAAAGACCCTTGGCTAAGGGAGAAGGGTCATTTAGCTTGTTAGATGCATTGATTCAAATTCTTCATGCTTTTGATATTTTTTTTTCTCTTTAAAGGATGTAGCTATTGGCCTTCATATCATATTCTTTGATGGAATATAACATAAGTATGGGGATTAGAAGGAATTTATGCATAAGGGAGGAAGTATTATTTAAGAAAGCTGACGCTCGGGAACTTAACCTAACATAAGAGAAAGACAAGTTATGTTGGTTCAAAAATCCATCTTCAGGAGAATTCACAACTAAGATAGATTATGTAGCTAAATTAGAGGAGAATTTTGGTGAAAAGAGATGGTGGTGGAGCATGGTTTGGAAGCTTTCAAATCATCTAAAAGAAAATATATTCATGTGGTTGGTGTTGGCCAATAAAGTATTGACATGGGACATTGGAATGAATAGACGTTGGATAGGACCAAGAATATGTATCTTATGCTCCTAGGATTCAAAAAATGTTCATCACTTTTTTGAGAATTGTACCTTTGGAAGATAAGTTCAGAGAGAAGTTAAATGTTCACTACATTCAATGGAAAATTGGAATAATATCTCTATGGAACTATCTTATGCTCCGAGGATTCAAAAAATGTTCATCACCTTTTTGTAAATTGTACCTTTGCAAGAGAAGTTTGGAGAGAAGTTAAATGTTCACTACATTCAATGGAAAATTGGAATAAGATCTCTATGGAACTGTGTATGTAGGAGTGTCTCATGGATGGCATTGTGAAATAATGTAAATCCCTTCTTTAGCTAATGTTTATATTGTCCCCATTAGGATTTTAATAATTCTCCCTTTTGAAATAAGCACTTCCCTCATGTAGTGATTGAGCATATGGTATTAAAGACCAAGACAAAATATCAGGTGACTCTAAAGGGAAATAAACGAAGATTGTTGGAAATAACTGATTTGAATCATGAGATTCCATGGGATTTTTTTGATGGAGCAAGTCAGGGCCACCCGACATTCTGTGGAGTAGAAGCAAAACTAAATTTGAATGCTAGGGTTCATTTTAATATTAAATACACAAAATGTATGGGTTCCAATACTAATGCAAAGTTGTGTGCCTTTAAATTATACTCATAATTTCTCGACAACACAGTTGCAAAAAGCTTTAGGTTTTAGGTGGCTCGAAAGTTGTGATAGAATCATAGGGGATGCACCTTGTTGACCAATATCTTAACACATTCATTCATAAAGGGGGATTTTTTAAATTGTGAAAAATATGGTCAATATATTGCATCTATTGTGGGGGGCGAGGAGTAGGGTATGGGGGGTGTTAGCACCCTGTAATTTTCCCATGGTTGCGGTAGGAAGTCACAGGGGTAACCATTTCAAACCAACATTGAGACTGTACTCTAGATAATGCAGTCAAAGAGGGATCTCTCTTGTCATAGGGTATGCCACATACACATATGGATTTAAACAACCATGTAGAAAGTTAGATTTCTGTTGGTAATAGAGTTTGTTAGTAAACAACTATTGAAAACTAGACAAATATCAAAACCATTGGGAGATGGAGTCACGGTCTGAACCATTTAAGGACATTACAATAGATAATGAACGATGATTTTATCTTCTGTATTATGAGGCAAAGTAAGTGCAATATTCAACCAAATATCTTCAAGTGATGGTGGGAGAAAATCCCAGTGCAGCAAGGGGCACCTATCTAGGGATGAATCCCTTGCAGCATCTTTAGAAGAATAACATAATAAGGGAAATGACAGAAATGAAGCATATAACAAGGATGAATTCCATGAAAACCTTTACAGACACATAACAAATTCTACATCTGATGAAAGGAGCGCTTAATGAAACGAATTCCTCGCATAAAACTAGAAAGCATTTAACAGAAATCAACACATATGTAAAGTGGCATAAACATAGAACACAAATTAAATATAGACACTATGATGAATCTCATAACCGTAGAGAAGCATTTTCACTACTACTCCCAAAAATGTTTGCAGAGCTACAGCTTCGGCGTAGAGGCCTAAAAAATATGAAATTCAAATCAACCTCTATCCTCCTTTGAGGAGGTTATATTTATAATGCAAGGGCTCCCGAGTCAAACCTTGAAACAGAGCTTAATTAGGTTACAAAAATGGGGAATCAATCCCAAATCAACATAGTACATCCTGATAGCTGTGAAGTGGCATATTCACCATGCTTTTTTACAAAAAATGGGCAACAAGGAACTTTTGGGCATGCTTGACAAAACAAGAAATGTGATGGCTAGGAATCATGCTTGTTTGGTGTGATAGTGATGACCCGAAGCATTCTAAATGGCTAGGTGTTGACTCGGCTTGGCTTGTTTCTCCTCCCGACAGGGCATGCAATAGGGATCTTCTCCTCCCGAACCTCTCGATCGTCTTCCACTGCTCTGGAGATGGTAATTCCAGCATGGACATTTCCTTTTCCAACACACGTAGCTCGATGTGGTCCTAGTAGGAAAAAATCTGTAAGTGTGCGCATGCTTCTTTGAAGGCAAACATGATTTAAAATTTGTCGGCCATTTTGTCTACAATTATCCTTCCAGTCAGTGACCGAGTCATATCTGCAAATTTTAGGTGGTCCTACCTTCGCTCAATTAATTTTTCATAGTATGCATCCTTAGTGAGCATGGCACCCTTTCCCCCGAGAAGAAGGGGATCCCTTTCGTGAACAGTGGGTCAAAGCTTTCAATGAACAGTTCCACTTGGTGATCCAAAACATCTACCTTCACATCGATGGTTTCCAGGTGGTGATGTTTGTTTATAACATTCCTTGCCCAAGTCATGATGGCTATCTTCTCTTTCACATTGGCATTCTTTAGATCATCCTCTGACAAATTATTCAGGAAATTAATGGCATTTTTGGCATATTCAACTGGTTTCTTATTCAGCTTTTCCCTCGCCACTTCCATAACATTCCTGGATGAATAAATCACCATTTCCTTATCTAAGATATAGTTCAGGTAGGGCCTGAACTTGTTTTCTTCTTCAATAATAGTATCCCAGATGATGGGCTTTGCCCCTAGAACCCGTGGTTGTCCTAACACCTTTTTGATCAATTTGTCATTCTTCATCTTCAACTCCTGAGATTTGGCCTCACATGCTTAGGATTTTACCTCCTAGCCTTTCCTTTCTTGTTCTTTTTGCACTCCCAGGTTCTCTAGGACCTTGTTATCCTGTCTTAATCCAGTCAATTATGCATTCTTTAAACTCACCTAGAACATAGCCTGTACTATGGCATGTTCACCTGTCTTAACCCAGTCAATTATGCATTCTTTAAACTCACAAGGAACATAGCCTGTATTATGGCCTTTTCACCCGATTGAGCTACAGGAGTCATAATCCTGTCTTCAAGTTCCTTCTCCCTTTCCTGGAGCTTCTTCTCCATTTCATCATGTTTTTTTTTCACGTCTTCTCACTTCCCACTACCAAAGTCATGTCCTTCTGCCATTGCTTTTCTTTGTCATCGAATTTTAATAGCTTTGCTTTGCAATCAAATAGCTCATTTTTAAGATATTATTTCTCCTTTTCCATCTCAGCCAACTCTAGTCCTTCCAATAACTGAGTAGCAGGAATATTTAACTTCTTCTTTAACAGTTGGATGTAATTCTCCTTTTCTTCCAACAAATTCTTCATGTCTTCTCCCTTGTTCGCTTGTCCTCCAGCAGCAAGAAGATATGTCTGTAGCTTTTTTATTTGTGCTTGTCATGCCCGATTCTCTACCTTTTATTGTCTTAAGTGGTTCTCAATTTTTCTCTTGGTAACTTCCAGCTTAAATAACTTTAGGGTGGTCTTCAACAAGTCTGTGAGCAAGATGTCCCCATTTTGTTTGTGAAAATGGATCAGGTCTAGGATGAGGATATTTTGCAGGTTCATCCGTATTTCAGAAACCTTACTATTTGTTGCTAGTGTCAATTTCAATGTGTTGTGGGTCTAGTATTTGACAACAATGAGTGACACATCCTGACCAAAAATCTTCCTCACCTCCGCACATAGTTTCAAAGTTTCCTCTGCAGTCGTATCCTTTATTTCTCTATATTTATCCAATAACTCCATCTTATCCCTGAATTGGACATGGAACCGACTGGGGTGTTAGCAAAAAAATATTCCTTGACTTCAAAAATAGGTCCAGTTGTCGTCATCTCTTGCTCCTCTTTGTCTTCTGCTGTATTTTTTACCATTTGTCCTTCTGTTTCAATCTTCTATCTCTTTGGGGACCTGGCAGTGTCCTCATATTCAATTTCCATGGGTTCTGAACCCTCCCATTTGTTGGTTTTTTCATAGCAACTATCCAGAGGAGTAATGTTTGTCGCTGCTGAAACCACCTTCGAAATATCAGGCATTAATGAGGTGATGTCCTTCACAAAAGAGTTGGAATCCTCATCCATATCAGTATCTTTAGGATTTTCCTTTGGGTAATCATCCTAGTTGGAAACATCTGCTAACCAAACCACCTCTTCATGTTTGAAAGGATTCCTCTTGACAACTTTCCTTCTATTTGAGATGACATGATGAGGGTCATACTCAACTGCAGGATCTATAGGAAAGTCCATTTCCTTCAACATGTTCTCAACCATGGGCATAGAATTTTTGTTATTAATAGTAAAAGGACCAACAAACCAGAGGTACTTGATGTCAATAGACTTCTTATACTTCAAGAAATACTCAGTTTCTACGGCCATCTTCTACCTGGTGAGCTCCATAGAGAAAACCCTCGCATATTTGTTCTATGAAATGATTTGTGGCCATAGATATAAACCCTTAACAACCGGAGCTGTCAAAAGGCACGTCCCTTCCTGACCATTGATCTTTTGCGGTGTAATCTACGTCATCGATGTAATATGCCTTGATCTTTGTTTCTCCAACCCCTTTATTTTATTCCCCTTGGCATCTTAGGACTACGAAACAAATCATAGCCACAAGTATTTCCCGCGATATATCTCAACCACCCGAGGATGTGACTTGTACCCTATTTTGCAATCCATCGGCTTGCTAAACTTTACGCAATTTCTCATTGCGAAACCGATCAGGGATGCTGAACAATTATCTCACCAGAGCTCTTCCGTTGAAGGTGTGGGACTCTTCAAGATTTCACATTTCCTCATTCTCCTAACCATCGTGCACCTTCCTATTGTGAAATCCGCCAGGACCATTAATTGAATCTCTATTAGATCACCACCATTAAAAATGTGGGGCCCTCCTACACTTCGCAGCCCCACACTGTCTGATCTACTGTGCAAGTTCGAGTGGTGATATATTTCTCCTTCGTAGATTTGTTCCTGCTCAAAATCATGATCATTGGAATACATAACATATAATAGATTTCACATACCTCCAGGGCCTAATTCCCCACATATATTTCCCCTTGCAAAATTCCCTGTGTCCGTCGATCTGCATTTCCTTCGCATCTAAGGATTGATCTTGTTCATCGTTCAAACTTGCTCCACCCATGCCAAGATCCTCTCAAAACCACACATATTTCCTCAGCAAAAACCTTGTCAATCATTGATCTTCTTTTCCATGGATCCACGCCATTCAGTGTTTTCCCTAGAAAATTGTGAGTGGATATTCATATTTGAACCAGTGTAGGATTCTAACCCTAGGACCCTAGATATTCACTCATGTCACACCATGGGTCACCCAATTTTATATTCATTATTAAGAAAATCCTCCCAAATGCAAGGTATGGAAAGTTTTTTCCTATACCCCCTTTAATTTCATAGTCCTAGACCTCAGCAAGGAAATAGTGCAGCTGCCTATACAATAATTTCAAAAATTTAGCACAAGTGCTAACAACGGCTCCAAATTGGATATGTTATCCTCCTTATGAGGTAGCAAAGAACTACATATACCACGTGCTTGATCCATTGGGTTGACCCTTGTCATTTCCTGAAAAACCCCCCACCAGGCTTTGAAAACCAAAACTGAATAAATGCTTGAAAAATAAACTGAATTTAAATGATTAAAGGAAATTCTCGTTAGGTCAAGCTTATTCATATCTACCTACCCTACCTACTGAGCATCAACCCCCAATCAAGTCACTTATAAATTATAGTGAACCCAATCAAGCAGATGATACCATATGTGAAATTTCTCCTCATGCTTGATAAAAAATAGTACTGAATGGCCAAATGGCATAAGGTTGTGATAAGGAAATTGATCTCTGCTGCAAATCCATAACCATCCAGCCATTCACACTAGATGTCTTCTCCACATATCTAGCCACTAGGTCATGACATCCTCCAGAAATTTATGCTATGTGCCTTCCATGAAATGGTTGCTCCATAAATTCAGTCACTGGATCATAACATCCAGGGTAGTCTCTGAGTACTTCAGCGATCTGGTTGCCCCAATACTACTACTCAAATTGTAACCTCCCCTGTAGACTGTCCAACTGTTCTTAAAAATAACCATGCAAGGGAAGCTCATGACCACTTGCACATGAGACATCGGTTTCTTTACTCCAAATGCCAGAACCCAAAACCTGCTTTCCTTCATTCATTTCGCAGGGAACATCTTCAATAGAAACAAGTGAACTAAGCTCTTCTTTATATAAATATTCTATACTAGAAGAGGAAGAAGATACATCCCAGATAGGACCCTCATCCTCCAAGTAGTCATCCTCATATTTATCATACAGTGGAGGGCTGAAAAATTCCTCAAAACCCCCATAGACATGACTTGCAACAAGAAGGTTGCTTTTTCATTAAACAAATCATAATATTCATCCTGTATGTCCCTAGGATTCTCATTTGTGTGCTCATAAATTGAAATACTATAATGCACAACATATTCTATTTGTTCACCCCCTTCATTATCCATTCCTAAAAATTCCATGACATCATTCCTCACCTCCATTTTTTGCATTTGACTAGAAACTCTTAATATTTGTTTCAGAAAATCAAATGAGGAAAATCATAATGGAAAATAGTCACCTTCCTCCTACTGATTTTATTCTTCATGAAAAGCAGGACCGGGAGGAAAATAAGACTCTAGCTGTTTATCCTCCCCTTCTTCTACTAGTAGAAGAGGCTATGTATGTTCTTGCATATTTTTAGGTGTAGTCTAAGTTCGCTCAACACACAAGGGTCCTCTGTAGCCTTGATTTCTCATGGGAGGTGGGATGTGGTTCTCCATAAATCTCTCCATCAATGTCTCCATGGCCTCCATCATTCTTTCAATACTGGCCTTTAGTACGTTAGAGGGAGAAGGCTCGGTGTGATATTTATTCCTTCCTCTTCCTTCTCCTCTCCCTTTACCTCTATCTCTATGGCATCATTCATCATGTCTGCTAGGCAGATTGATCTTCTTTCGCTCAGCCATAAGGAAAATTCGTTATCAAAAGATTCAACATACTGGAGTTGTGCAGCAGCAGGGGGAGACTTGAACTGGGTAGGGATGGCATCATATACTTTCATAAATATTTCAAAGAACTCCCAGATAGATTAAATCTCCTCCCTCTTTATGGAATGAAATTGGGACAACACTTTTTGGGGTCTTTCCTTTCTGCCCATTGGTTCTTGAAAACCACCTCAAAAGATTGATAGCTAGAAATGGAGTTGTCTAGAATACTGGTGAACCATTTTCTTTCCCCTCCAGCAAGGATTTGAGTGAGTAGTTTAACTTTAACATCCTCATGGTTCACCTCTTCTAGGTCATTCCATTCTGCAAACCATCCTAAGTGTTCTTCAACTGGATACCCCTTCTCCCTAGTGAATATCTTGAGTCTTTGGGTGTACCCCTAGGGGAGTTTATGCAGCACTGCAGGGAGAAGTATAGGGGAAAATTTTTTAGCCTTTGTTGGGGTATTAGAAAGGTTTTCAAGAGGGAATGAAGGTGTTGTAGTAGGCAGAATCAAATTGCAGTGAGGAAGTGCAGAGCTATGAAGGACTATGGAGATGAAGGATGACGGTTTCCTAGGCCCTAAAATGGAAGAGGAGCTTAGTGGGGTTGATTCTGAGGGAAACAGAGGGAAACCTAGGTTAGATGAGGATTGGATATCCCTGTCTAGGGAATCAGAAAAAGGCATAGGGCTAGTTGTAGCATCACGAGTCTCACAGGGATGATCATTTTTCTTATGGGGCTCGGATGAAGGGTCTGGGTCCAAATCATATGCACGTTACAAAGGGATATTCTTAGTTCTTAAAAAGACATATACATGGGAAAACCTTTGGTCTTGTCTTGATCATAAGAAACGGTTGAAAACTGCCTTAACCATCCCGAGGAGGGACAATAAAAGACTTACTAGAAAGGACAAGATATCTTTGAGCAAAAAAATGGAGTACCTCATTTTTCACCATGTCTTTCCAGGTCTTGCTATATTGGGCTTGTTTTCCCTAGTAGAGTCGCCATGGAGAATCTGAATTTTTTTTGCAGCTTCTGGGTGGTCGATGTTCCCAATGGAGTCACCTTAAAAGGATTTAAAGTGGAGTCCCTAGAGCATATACAGCCAATATGTGTCTAGGAACGACTGCTCAACCGACTCATAGATCTAAACAATGTCATTCTCCCAAGGAAATAATAGTGATTATATCCCCGAAAATGACGCCAAGATGTTAGTAACCTGTAATTTTCCTATGTTTGCGGTAGGAAGTCATAGGGGTAACCATTTAAAACCAATATTTAGATTGTACTCTAGCCAATAAAGTCAGAGAGGGATCTCTCTTATCACAGGGTATGTCACATACACATATAGTTTTAAACAAACATGAAGAAGGATAGATTCCTATTGGTAACTAAGTTTGTTAGTAAACAACTATGGAAAGATAGACAAATATCAAAACCATTGGGCAATGGAGTCACAGTCTGAACCATTTAAGGATGTTACAACAGATAATTAACGACGATTTTCTCTTCTGTATTATGAGGCAAAGTAAGTGAAATATTTAGCCAAATATCTTCAAGTGATGGTGGGAGAAAGGAGAAAATACCAGTGCAGCAAGGGGCTCCTATCTAGGGATGAATCCCTTGTGGCACCTTTAGCAGAATAACACAATAAGGGAAATGGTAGAAATGGAGCATCTAATGAGGATGAATTCCATGACAACCATTACAGTCACATAAAAAATGCTACATCTGATGAAAGGAGCGCTTAATGAAACAAATTCCTCACATACAACTAGAAATCATTTAGCAGAAATAAACACATATGGAAAGTGGCATAAACAGAGAACACAAACTAAATATAGATACCGTTATGAATCTCATAACCGTAGAGAATCATTTTCATTACTAGTCCCAAAAATGTTTGTAGAGCTACAACTCCGGCACAGAGGCCTCAAAAACATGAAAGTAAAATCAACCTCTATCCTCATTTGAGGAGGTTATATTTATAATGAAAGGGATCCCAAGACCAACCTCGAAACAAAGCTTAATTAGGCTACAAAAATGGGTAATCAATCCTGAATCAGCATAACACATCCTCACAGTTGTGAAGTGGCGTATTCACCATGCTTTTTTACAAAAAATGGACAATAAGGAATATTGGGCATACTTGACAAAAGAGGAAATGTGGTGGCTGGGAATCAAGATCGCTTGGCGTGATAGTGATGACCCGAAGCATTCTCAACGACTAGGTGCTGACTCGACTTGGCTTATTTCTCCTACCGACGAGGCATGTAATAGGTATATGGTCCTCCCGAACCTCTTGATCATCTTCCACTGCTCTGGAGACGGTAATTCCAGCGTGGATATTTCCTTTGCAAACACACATAGCTCGATGTGGTCTTAGTAGGAAAAACTATGTAAGCACGGGCATGATTCTTTGAAGGCAAACATGATTTCAAATTAGTCGGCCAATTTTTCTACAATTATCATGCCAATCAGTGACTGAGTCATATATGTAAAGTTTAGGTGGTCCTTCCTTCGCTTAATTAATTTTTCATAGTATGCATCCTTAGTCAGCATGCCACCCTTTTCCCTCCAAATGAAGGGGATACCTTTCTTGAACAATGGGTCAAATATTTCAATTAATAGTTCCACTTGGTGAGCCAAAGCATCAACCTTTTCCTGGACGGTGTATAGGTGGTGATGTTTGTTTATAACTTTCCTTACCCAAGTCATGATGGCGATCCTATCTTTGACATTGGCCTTCTTTAGATCACCCTCTAACAAATTATTCAGGAAATTAATTGAATTTTTGGCATATTCAACTGGTTTCTTATTTAGATTTTCCCTCGCCGCTTCCATAACATGCCTGAATGAATAAATCACCATTTCCTTGTCTAAGGTATAGTCCAGGTAGGGCCTGAACTTGTTTTCTTCTTCAATAACAATATCCCAGATGATGTTCTTTTCCCCTAGAACCTGTGGTTGGCTTGTCACCTGTTTGATCAATTTGTCATTCTTCATCTTCAGCTCCTGACATTTAGCCTCCCAGGCTTGGGATTTGTCCTCCCAGGTTTGGGATTTGACCTCCCAGCCTTTCCTTTCTTGTTCTTTTCGCACTCCCAGGTTCTCCAGGACCTTGTTCTGATGTCTTAACCCAGTCAATTTTTCATTCTTTAAACTCACCTCAGACATAGTCTATACTATGGCTTGTTCACCCGATTGAGCTGCACAAGTCATAATCATGTCTTCAAGTTCCTTCTCCCTTTCCTGTAGCTTCTTCTCCATTTCATCATGTTTTTCTTTCAAGGTCTTCTCACTTTACACTACCAAAGTCATGTCCTTTTGCCATTTCTTTTCTTTGTTAGCGAATTTTAATAGCTTTTCTTTGCAATCCAATAGCTCATTCTTCATATCTTCTTTCTCATTTTCCATCTTAGCCAGCTCTATTCCTTCCAATAACTGAGTAGAAGGAATATTTAACTTCTTCTTTAATAGTTGGATG
Organism: Pseudotsuga menziesii; assembly: GCA_001517045.1. Lineage (NCBI taxonomy): Eukaryota > Viridiplantae > Streptophyta > Pinopsida > Pinales > Pinaceae > Pseudotsuga > Pseudotsuga menziesii. Next base: position 13,422 of record LPNX010768306.1, read on the forward strand.
GAATTCTCCTTTTCTTCCAACAACTTCTTCATGCTTTCTCCCTTGTCCTCTTGTCCTCCAGCAGCTAGAAGATCTGTCTCTAGATTTTTGATTCATGCTTGTCGTGCCCGATTCTCTACGTTTTCTTGTCTTAGTTGGTTCTCAATTTTTCTCTTGGTAACTTCCAGCTTAGATAACTTTAGGGTGGTCTTCAACAAGTTTGTGAACAAGAGGTCCCCAGTTTGTTTGTGAAAATGGATCAGGTATGGGATGGGGATATCTTCCAGGTTCATAGCTATTTCAACAACCTTACTATTTGTTGTTAGTGCCAATTTCAATGTGTTGTGGGTCTGGTCTCTGAAAACAATGAGTGACACATCCTAACTAGAAATATTCCTCACCTTCGCACACAGTTTCAGAGTTTCCTGTACAGCCGTATCCTTTGTTTCTCTGTATTTATCCAACAGCTCCATGTTATCCCTGAATTGGGACATGGAACTGGATGGAGTGTCAGTAAAGGAATATTCTATGACTTCAAAAATAGGTCTAGTTGTCGTTGTCTCTTGCCCATCTTTGTCTTCCGCTCTATTTTGGACTATTTTGGACCATTTGTCCTTCTGTTTCAATCTTCTGCCTCTTTGGGGACCTGGAAGTTTTCTAATCTTCAATGTCCATGGGGTATAAACCCTCTTGCTTGTTGGTTTTATCAGAGCAACTATCTAGAGGAGTAACATTTGTCGCTACTAAAACCACCTTCGAAATATAAGGCATTAATGAGGTGATGTCCTTCACAAAAGAGTTGGAATCCTTATCCATATCAGCATCTTTGGGATTTTACTTTGGGTAATCATCCCAGTTGGAAACATTTGCTAACCCTACCACCTCTTCATGTTTGAAAGGATTCCTCTTGACAAATTTCCTTTTATTTGAGAGGACATGATGAGGGTCATACTCAACTGGAGGATCTGTACGAAATTCCATTTCCTTCAACAAGTTCTCGACCATGGGAAGAGCATTTTTTTTCTTAATAGTAAAAGGACCAACAACCTAGGGGTACTTGATGTCAATAGACTTCTTGTACTTCAAGAAATGCTCATTTTCTACAACCATCTTATGCTTGATGAGCTCCATAGAGAAAACCCTGGGGGTAAGGAAGGCATGCAACATATATGGGGGGTGAGTGAAACCATACAGCCCAATGACCGTTCCATTCTCAAATTAGAACCAAAAACGTATCTTTTTCTCTGTGGAGTGGTGCAAGGCAGCCCTCATTTCAGGTAATACCTTGGGCATCCTTTTCTGGAACATAACATTGTATATTGCTGCCATAAGGAAGTTCATGAACTTTGTGTAGTCCCTTCTCATCTCTTCGATCAACACCATCTAGGGTAACTGCAAATTTTCTTCATTTTGAGCAAGAAACATCTTCAACAAGTAGGATTGGAACCTGAAGGTTTTGGTTCTACTGAAATTCATCAACTGAGAATGGAGATTCTCAATGAGAAACTCATCGAATTTGAGACATGAAACCTGTGAGGCATGATCTGGCTCACTTGACTCAATTGGACAGGTTCTTAGGACAAAAAGAAAACCAAGGAGAGGCTCCATGATGTATTTATCGGTGTCCATACGTAGGAATTGGTTTAGCAGCGTAATAGTGCATTGGGTTTCCTCATTGAACAGGTTGGAATCGAGGGGAAATGGTTGGTCCAATAGAATAGCATCAGGTTTGCAACATTTCCTGAAGAAATCTTATTTTCTCTCTACCGGGGACTCTTTGAAGTATTTCAGTATGGACTCTTTTGAGTAATCTTGGGCCTTTAGGGAAAAATCGTTAGGGACTAACAAGGCTTTTCTAATCACTAATGAACTGACCGGGCATAGGACCATGGAACTGGTAATGTCCATAATCACTCTCTCAGAAATAGAGTATTTATCGAAGCACCAAGCAATGAATTTCGAGCAACTTGGGGTTTGTTCGGTTGCAAACAAATGGAAAAAGGACTGGTATAGGTTATGGATATTGGTGCCTTGTTCCCTAAGCAATCTCAACTTTTCCTTAACGTCACAAATGGGCCCGTGTAGCAGAAGTGTGTCGAACACCTCGACATCCCTATATTTGAAGGCTTATTCTACCTTCAAACCTTCCACGTTTTGAAGTTCAAGACTTTCAGATTGAGCCATTTTTTAAGGCGGCAGACGAGACAAAGGCTTACCTAGTAGTAGTCAATAAGTGGTCAATGGTCGTTGTATGCGTTGGTCGCTCCTGCACTGTTCTGGCTCTCGCTTTACGATGCTACGAAGAATAAAGTAATGCCACGAATTCACGTGCACGATCCCCTTTATACCTTCCTACACTCTTACCCACCTCGCATCTTTGTTCTGCGAAATAATTTCTGGCCATAGATCTAAACCCTTAACAACCTGAGTCGTCAAAAGGCATGGCTCTTCCTGACTGTTGATCTCTTCGGGGTGTAATCTACGCCATTGAATTTATATGCCTTGATATTTGTTTCGCCAACCCCTTTCATTTATTCCCCTTGGCATCTTAGGACTACGAAACAAATCACAGCTGCAGATATTTCCCGTGATAGATCTCAACTGTCCGAGGACGTGACTTGTACCCTATTTCGCAATCCATCATCTCGCTAAACTTTGCACAATTTCTGATTGTGAAACCGATCAGGGCCACCGATCAATTATCCCGCAAAAGCTCCGTTGTCAAAGGTGTGGGACCCTTCGAGATTTCGCATTGCCTCGTTCTCCTAACCATCATGCACCTTCTCGCAGTGAAATTTTCCAGGATCGTTAATTGGATCTCCATAAGATCACCATCGTTGAAAAATGTGGGGCCATCTCGCACTTTGCAGCCCCACACCGTCTTATCTATCGTGCGAGTTTAGGCGGTGAAATAGTTCTCCTTTGTAGATCTGTTCCTATACAAAATCGTGACAGTTGGAATACAGAACATAAAACGGATTTCGCATACCCCCAGGGCCTAATTCCCCACACATATTTTCCCTTGCGAAATTCTCTATGTCCGTCGACCTGCAGTGCCTGCCGATCTGGTGATTGATCTTGTTCATCGTTCAAACTTGCTCTACCCATGCCAAACTCTTCGCAAAACCACACATCTTTCCTCGGCGAAAAACTTGTCAATCATTGATCTTCTTTTCAATGTATTCGCACCATTCAGTTTTGCCCCTAGATAACTACGAGCGGATTTTCATATTTGAACCAAAATGCAGGATCCTAACCCTAGGACCCTGGATATTCTCTCATGTCACACCATGGGGTCACCCAATTTTACATTCCTGCTTAGGCAAAGCCTCCCAAACGCAAGGTATGTAAAGTTTTTGCTTATACCCCCTTCAATTTCATTATCCTAGACCTTAGGAGGGAAATAATGCATCTTCCTATACTGTAATCTCAAAAATTTAGCACAAGTGCTAACAAGGGGTTTTTAAGTATTGGGGGGTATCTAGTAAAATATGTAACATCTTGTAAAAAAATGGTTTTTTAATTCGAAATTTGTATTGGGAGGGGGCTTAAGAAAATTATTTTGGTAGGTAATTATCAATATCTATTGAAATTAAGGGTATTATTTAATATCTCATGAACGAAGGTACTATGACATAGTTTCACTAGGTGAAGACACCGTGGATAGAATGAGCTAACAAAAAGAGGAAAATTGAGATCTTGGGGCTTAGGCCATTGCTGAATTTGTTCAAAGTAGAATTCGACTATTTAGATTGGATCTCTTTCATCCATGTGTTTATAGAGTTAAACAGTGAAGTGGATGCTTTATCTAAACAAGCCCTCTTATTGAACGAAGGTAAGCATACTTTAGGAATGGTCATCTCCAGTCTAAAATAGAAATACCTCTATTAATTCACATATTTGTATAGCTTAAAGAAGTTTAATTTTAATATCCTATCTTTTCGGAAATTAGAATGTAAAAGTCTTTACAATTTCATACGTTTGGAATTGTGAATTTTATGACAACATAAAATGTTAAAAGGGAAGAACGAAAAGTTGTAAATCTACTAAGAAAGTGGTCTTTGTTGGAATATGTATGAATGACGAATATAGATAATTTTTATAAAACGTAAAAAAATACACATTATAAATACATATCACTTATAAATTATTTTTTTCATAATAATGACGACTCATAATTATGTAAATTGATAAATATTTACCAACCAACATCATAATGCAAGATTTTGATACTAGCTCATCCAAAGTCATCATTGATAATAATCACGATCATTGATGATGTTCAAATTGCCTCGTTGTAGTTATTAGTCCCTGACCTTATAATTAGATTTATTTTAACGATATAAGGCGCTTTATATAATAATAATAATAATAATGGTGTTTAGTGTTATGAACATATGGTCGGAGTGGAAGCCAAAGGCACTTTTAACCAGTAATAAATAAATGTATCTAAATATGTAATATATAGACAACAAAACTATGTGTTTGGCATACCTAAAGCGCCCTTCTCTATGAGGTTTTTGTATTTAACATGTGATAATAGGTGAAGGATGCTCTAATAATAATGGGGTTTTTTTAACAACATAAAATATATCCTTGCAATGTAACAATTTAAGGAAAATATATCCATGCACATGCACATGTACCAATTTAAGGACGGAAAGATAAAACCATTTGTATACACCAGTACACGTCAATATATTCATGTAGAATTATTTTGAAAATGTATGTATATATATATATATATATATA
>LPNX010768306.1:18833-98867 GCA_001517045.1 Pseudotsuga menziesii
GTGTTTTTAGATTGTTTATTTTTATTGATGTAATACACATTGTTTTTTTCTTTGTTGAAAGTTATATAGGAAACTATACATCTTTATTATTTTAGAATTATAATATTTTTTACAAATAAAAAATATATATAACATGTACATGCATGTATATGTGTATATGTACACAAAGTATTTCTAAATATTTATAGTTTTATTAAAGATGAACTTGTTTTTATCATTGAAATCTTAGATGTTGATAACGATTTGGAAGAAGACTATAAGGTTTAAGGTCTAGTTGTAGTTTGGACCATCAAGTTTTTAGTCCAAACATAAAATCAAACCAATGATATCATTTTGCAATCAAAATTGTTGTGTCTCTGTAATGCATATATGCTGTCTAAATACAAGGCATTATCTAAAACACAATCCCATTCAAAACAAGAATTTAAATAACATGTACCATTATATAATGCATACATGCCAACTAGAGGCATCCTTGATATATATAATGTACATGTTATGGAAAATTACAAAGTAAACTACCAACTTGTGCGATACTTATCCATGTGAAATTCATGGAAAACATAAAGTGTGACATGCTTACCACATATTGAATTAAATCTGGTATCTTCTGAACAACAATATGTAGAGGGTTATATTCCTCTCTTATCCTAGTGGTTCTATAAGTAGGACATGTGTTATGGATTTGGTACTTGTGCATTTTCCATGAGACACAAGATAAATGATTTTGTTTGAATTCATTGGATTTTGGCCATAAATCATGTCTTAGGTGATGAGAACAATCTCTTCTTACCAACCACAAGAATTTGATTGATAGGTATCCCATAAGCCACTTTTTGTTGGCCAAAGGTTCCTTATACTGGGATTGTGTCATGGTGTGGGGTCCTATCGACAAGAAACTAACCATAAAATTAGGATTCATGGCCTTAGCCCCTATTTTTTGGCCTTGAAGACTGTCCTAACTCAAGTGAGACATCCTTGGTGGCCCAAAGCTTAGAACTTTACTTATATATTAGTTGTGGTCCAATTTTTTTTTGAAAGGGTATGTTTCATGATTTAGGATCTCATGCATGTCCCGTAAGTAACGGAAGATTAATTTATGGCATGAACCCTTTTCTTTGTAATGTATTAGAGCAGGAGGCTCGTCCTTAGTGCACCAAAGCTTAGAATTGGCCAATAGCACACTCGTGAGCTAGTGGTTCACTTTAGAGGGATGATATCGTGGTTTCAATCCTAATGCATGGTGCACAAGCCCTAAAAGTAGAGTTTAGGTCAAAATCCCCCAATTTTTATCCCCAAATGATGTCTTAGGTTATATGTCATTAGTGTGCCAAAACATATAATTGGTCTTGTATTTCACTTGTATAGTAGGCATTCCTTTTAGAGGTTTTGTGTGGTAGTTGAGGCCCCATGATTAGTTTATGATCCATAAAATTAATGTATAGGGTATATGATCCTAGGTTCACTCCCTAACTATATATTGTATGATGAAACCCATCCCAGGTGTGATGATATTTATAATTGGGCCAATTTTCTACTTCTGGGATAATCATTCCTTCGAAAGGGCCTTTGTTATGGTTGATGCCTCTATGCATAATACTTAAGCCCTAAAAGTAGGGTATAGTGCACTAGGAACTAATTTTTTACTTTAGACTATTTCTATAGTAAGGTAATACATCCATATTGTTCAAAATACTAGCCCAAACATTACCCCTTCAAAGGATTTCTTTTAGTTTAGAGCCTTATGCATGGATCACGTGAATTAGAGGTAGCACTTATCTCCCATGCCTCTATATTTTAGTACCAAATGATATATTGGGATAGAAAACTTGTCCATGGTGTAACAAACCTTGAAAGCATACCCACACCACACTCATGGGCCAAAGTTTATTTAAAACATTTTTTTTTTGTAATTGGTGGAATCGGCAACTAGACCAGGATCATACTCATGAGACATGGGGTTGATTTTGGATTATGTTCACTATACCCATAGGGGTTCGATTCCCCATACATGACACACAAGGCTAATCAAGGTATGAACCTATGACATCACAAGGAGTGCCTTAATAGTGCACCCTATATCCAACTAGTCTAGGCCCTAGAGGAAAAAGGGTTTGTATCTTATACTAATTCAAAGAAAATTTTAGGGGAAAAATTTATTCCATGGGATAAATTTCCATGTTTTTTTCCAAATAAATATTTTCCAGTTTCTTTTCTTTTGTAAAATGATTTGCCCAAATTCCACCAGGCATAATTTTTTACTCTAAGCATTGGAAACATTGTCCAGAAAATATATTAAATACTTATATATTTGAATATTTTTACAAAAATATCTCCAAACATACCATGGTTTATTCTAACACATTACATCATCCCTAACTCCTAACTTAATATGCACTAAGAAATATGGTTCATTATGTTTCATTATGGTTGAGTATAATTGTCCATGTTTGAATAATGTCCTAATTTGTCATTGTTTGATATTAATAGTATACTAACCTCATAACTCTTAACCTATTAAAGATGGAATACTACAGATGAACATGGTTTAATACATCTATCCATCACTATTACTACCATAATAATTGACTACTATTTGATAGTTTAGTGACCACTAATAAACATGTTTCATTGTAGTTTCCTATGCTTAACCATTATTGGTTATATGTACATATGAATATGTAGCCCTAATATGTTATAGGTTGATCTTATTAAACCACTAGCCCCCTATTTCTAAATATAGTAATAATGGTTGGTTTTGGTTGACCAAAGCTACATATAATTATCCATATTAGAGACCCCCAGTCATTGACCACAAACACTTGACCTAAAATTAATTAGAAATATGGCTAACTATATGTTGACAATGGTTGAATATGTGTCCATGGTATAGTGTAGGCATAATATGTTAAAGACTCATGTTATTAACGTATGGATCTCTTAACCCATAACCTAATAATGATTGTTGAATATGGTTGAGATGATTCAACATGGTAAACCCTAATTGAGCTTGATAAACAATGATTTACCTTGGTTAACCATCATCGATTCTAGCTAATGATTACACAAAAAAATCCTAATGCTTATCTCTAATAACCATTAACCCATAAACCACCTAACCCTTATGTAATGTCCCTTTTTAAGAAATTTTATTAAAATGACCAATTTTTCACTTTTTTCCCTATTTCGACCTTTGACTAGTTTTGATGTCTAGGTCTATAATGTCCCGTTTTGAAATTTTATTATATGGCCAATTTTTCCACTTTTCCCCCAATTTCGAACCTTGACTAGTTTCGATGTCTAGACCTCCAAATTGACCCAAATGCTTCCAAATTTTATCACAAGGTACATGAATGATAATATAAATTAAATATGATTTTCATGGATGCCTTATTACCCCTCTATTACTTCTGCAAACTTTTTTAATGTTATGTTCAAAGTAGGAGTCTTTACTAGCAAATTGGGGCTCCAATTCCCACTGGGTAATTGCCATAAATGGCTTCTCAAATGGTCCCAAATTCACTCGAATTTCTGAACAGAGGAAGGGGATGTGTAAGGGAAAATTTTAAATTCTCATATGCATCATGGTTCAGTTTATACAGGCTGTTATGACTCTTTCCAAAATAGCTCCCAAATCACAATTTCGACCCTTGGGGAAAAGGCACCGAATCTTCTCCCAATGCAATAAAAATGAGTAAAATGGATTCCAATGCTTAATTATTGAACATGAGACTTGAAATAAACATTAATTACAGTACATTCATCATATATTTATCATATATACATTCCTCCATTCGAAATGATCAGCATTATCATAGCATACATCAATGTAGTGGGGAAATGGTCATTATTTGCTCATTAATAATCACTTTTCCTTACAACCATTTGATATTTCTACCTGATACTTTATGAGAATGAATAAAATATCATATTTATATTATTACAATAATTAATTGACAATTAAAATCTCTCCCAATTCAAAATCATTAGCATTACATTGGTGCACAACAAGATAGTGGGGAAATGGTGCTATTTCTTTATTGTTTAACACTTTTACATGAGATATTTTGGAATTTATACCTGAGAGTATTATGAAATTAAAATACAGAGGATTTACATCATAACATAAAATAATGTATCATTATAAGCTTCCCCAAAGAGATCAATAGCTCACCCAAAACGTAATCCCTCCATGAGCAATAATATGTCATAAAAAATGGAAATGGTTGAGAGAAAGTGCTGCAATATAAAAATACACAATATTCCTTGTAGCTTACACTTGAAAATAATACTCCATTAAATCTCCATGAAATAACTGAGTGGCCTCTCCAAACACCAAATTGTATGGTAATCTTTCACCCTCGAAATTGGCTAAGGCAAGAAAATTAGTCATCCACTAGCTCTCACAATTCACAAATGGCAATTTCTCAAATGATCAAAAGTTATTCTCTTGGTTGATTCTTGTATTTTATAAACATCCTTAGCCTTCCAAGGTTACCAATCCATCCAAAAACTCAATCCAATTCGAATTTGGGTGTGGGCTCAAGATTTGCCATGTGTCCTCCCTTTCCTAGCCTTCCATCTTCCCCTAATTTGAGTAGGAAACCATTGAGCTTCCCCAAATCACATGAGATCCCTCTCAGATGATCTATTTTGACCTGAAATGTCATATATTTCATATGGAATCCTTCATATCTGATTTGTGTCATAGGTGTCATAGCATCTTCATCATTGTTGTCATAGAGCTAGGGAATCTAGTCCAAGTGTCTCACTAGCTCCAAAATGTCTCTTCATCTCCCATGTAAGTTATATTTCCTTCCAAATTTGATCTATTATTTATATGGACAATTTTATTAGCCTTATAATTCATCCAAGAACATTTAGGCTTCCCATGGATTCGAAATTGCAAGAGGAGGATGCCATATGGCACACAAATTCTAGCTTGTGTGGGCCCCATAGTCTCCATGTGTCTCCATCTTCCATTTCCACTTGAATTTTCTCTTTTATTTATTTATTTATCTCCTTTATTAAGTATTTATTCCATTATAATTTTCAAACATCATTCATTGTCCCCCTTATTCCAAATCCCAAAGTTTCCACCCCCAACCCTGGAAACTAGTAATTTTCCTCCTTGGAAATTATTTGACCCTTAGCATCAATTTGGAAAACTCTCATGAATATGGTAAATGTGATTAGGCCATTGTGACCCAACGCAAAATTTTGGACATGAAAAATCCTCCCTTCCCAATATTGATTTTCCTCAAGCAATTTCGAACATGGGTGTTGAAGAACTTGCTTTCTGTATGATTCTTTGAAGTTGCCACTGAGTTACCCAACTTTGAGTCTTTGAGATTCCATGAATATTCTAGAGAGGAAACACCATGCTTGCTGCTTCACCACTTTGATTAAAATCACTTTATTAAGTGGGGAATCCATCTCCCACGCTTCTTGTTTCCCCAAAAATCTGAAATCATTGGGACTAAAAACTATGCTAGGGTCCCATTGCTTGTATTGCACTCCAAAAATTAAGAGTGCTCTCCAACCCATACCATTAGGAAAGAGAATTTCGGGATCCCATTTTCTTGTATGAATTCTTCCAAACATCATGAGTACATAATATATATCATCAAAGTACATAACAACATAATAAAAATGTACATCAAGGAGGTGCCTCATCAAAAAATCATGAAAGTGCTTAAACCTCCAAGTAAGTAGACTACCATTTGCTAAGTGCATACAAGATTCAAGTGACCAATAAAATATGATCCAATGACATAGGTGAGGATACCATGTCCTATAATGCTGCTCCAAAAGGATGTGATATGCATCAAAATATTCAGCCATGTATTCTTTCATCCAATAAGTGAATGAAGAATCTCCACTCAAATATGAACCAAAGAATGAGCAAAAACAAACAAGGAGGCTTCAAATGTATCAAATAAGTCTCTCCCATACATCCATGAATGAGAGAATCATAAATATATAACAAATTATGTGGCTGGCAACAAAATTTTTCTCCAATCATAAATCTATTCACCATAGTGTTGGATGAAGTTCATCCAACATCAAATGAACCAAGTGTTGAGCAAGAGAAACCATGAGTCTTCAAGTGACTCAAATGCATATCATAGGTGCATCCATGTAGACGTGAATCATCATAAAGTAAAAAAGGATGCTGCTTCAAATGTGAATAAGAATGTGCTCCAAGCATGTCATCATAAAAAGTAAATCTAGGAGTTCCATACTCATGTGGCACCATAAAAAAGAACCCTTTCACCCATACTTCATTGAGACTAATGCTGCAAAACATGGAATTGTAGGATGTAGGAGAATGGACTAATTCACCTAAATGATAAAAAAGTATAGAAATTTCATCATGATAAGGATCCATATGGGTAGTATCATGTAGCTCCTTCAAGAGTGTGAAACCTTTGTCATATATTGGTTCCAATGTAGAGGAATCATTCTCTTCTTTAAAAATTGCATAACCTTCATCAAGAGACAATTCAAGTTCCTCTTCCAGCACATTAAGTATTTGGATCTCTTCAAGTTCATATTCAAACACATCAAGCACATTCAAATTTCCACATTTATCATGATCCACCATGTCATGAGAATCCTCCAAACAATCTACCATTTGACAATATGAAACATAGGAGGAAAAACAAGTGTGTTGCAACTTTTCAAGAAGTTTCTTATTTTGGATTGTGAGCTTATGAATAACTTCATTATTATTCAAGTAGGATTCATGTAACCATTCACTAATCTCAATGAAATTTTTTCTATCAAAAATAAAATACATGAAATTACCTTTGATGTTGCACATTGCTCTTTGAATCTTCTCCATGCCTTCAAGGAAGGATGGATCCTTCAAGGAAGTAGCTCTCCAACAAGAATTTGATACCAATGCTTGAGTGTAATGGAGTATGATAAGGGACCCTTGTATATTATTTTCATTAATATTTAAGGACCCTTCAAGAAAATGGGGCTCTTTCAAATGAACCTCTTCATATTTTTCCTTCTTGCTTGGACCAACTTCATGAAGCTCAAGTGGTGATGGGGAAGTTGATCTTGTTTCTTATTCAACTGCTACAAAGTATTCATTCTCATGTTTAATGGAAGTTTTACTTGTAGAAACACTTTAAAAAGTGATCTCTATGTCACCAACATAGAGGTGTTATCACCCATCAGTAGGTACTCCTTCATAGTTCAAGCATCCATCATTAGATTCTCTTTGTTTCATTTCGAAGGTAGAATGTGTCTGGAAATTTCTTCAGTATTTTCAATAGAAAATTCTTCATACTCATGTGATGTATCTTCATATTTTTTGGAGTCACTTGGGAGTGAATTTCTATCCTCTTCATGTACTACTTCTTCTACTTCACCTAATTAAGAACTAGGTGGTTCATGGGTCTCCTCCTTTTGCTCCTTCAATCAAGCTGATGCATTTCCCCCCTTGGTTTTCTTAAAATAAATATATTTTTTCCAACTTTGGATAGCCAAAAATTTGAATCCTTTAATAATATTCTTGGTCATGTCTTCAAATATAGGTTCCATAATTTTTATAAGCTCCTCACCATCATATGAGGTTCCCTTTTCATCCCTAGTCATAGTCTCCTCTTCAACAAAAGAACTTTTGGGTTTCAATATATAATGGTGGTTCTTGAATTATTGTCCTCATAAATATCAGAACAAATAAAGTGCCAATATTATGCTCTGATACCAGTGTAATGTCCATTTTTGAAATTTTATTAAATGTCCAATTTTTCCACTTTTTCCCCAATTTCGAACCTTGACTAGTTTTGATGTCTAGACCTCCAAATTGACCCAAATACTTCCAAATTTTCTCAAAAGGTACATGAATGATAATATAACTTAAATATTATGTTCAGGTATTTTTTATGACCCCCCATCTACTTCTTAAAACTTGTTTAATGCTCTGTTCAAAGTAGGAGTCTTTACTAGCAAATTGGGGCTCCAATTCCCCCTGGGTAATTGTCGGAAATGGCTTCTCAAATGGTCCAAAAGTAATTCAAATTTATGAAAAGAGGAATGGGATGTGTAAGGGAAATTTTTATATTCTCATATGCATCATATTTCAGTTTATACATGCTTTTATGACTCTTTCCAAAACAGCTCCCAAATCACAATTTCGACCCTTGGGCAAAAAGGCACCAAATCTTCTCCCAAGCAATAAAAATGAGTAAAATGGATTCCAATGCTTAAGTAATGAAATGAGAATTTAAATAAACATTAATTACAGTCCATTCATCATATAATTATCAGATATACATTCCTCCATTCTAAATAATGAGCATTATCATAGCGTACATCAATGTAGTGGGGAAATGGTCATTGTTTGCTCATTTATAATCACTTTTCCTTACAACCATTTGATATTTCTACCTGAGTATTTCTGAGAATGAATTAAATATAATATTTATCTTATTAAAATCATTAATGTACAATAAAAATATCTCCCAATTCTAAATCATTAGCGTTACATTGGTGCACAACAAGATAGTGGGGAAATGACGCTATTTCTTCATTGTTTAACATTTTTACATGAGATATTTTGGTATTTAGACCTGAGATTATTATGAAATTAAAATAAAGAGGATTTAAATAATAAAATAAAATAATGGAGCATTATAATCTTCCCCAAAGAGATCAATATCTCACCCAAAGCACAATCCCTCCATGAGCAAGAATATGCCATAAAAATTGGAAATGGTTGAGAGAAAGTGCCGCAATAGAAGAATACACAATATTCCCTGTATATTAAACTTGAAAATAATACCATTAAATATCCATTAAATACCTGAGTGGAATCTCCAAACACCAACTTTTATGGGAATCTTTCACCCTCGAAATTGGCTAAGGCAAGAAAAATAGTCATCCATTGGCTCTCACAATTCACAAATGGGAATTTCTCAAATGATAAAAAGATATTATCTTGGTTGATTATTGTATTTTATAAACCTCCTTAGCCTTATAAGGTTACCAACCCATCCAAAAACTCAAGCCAATTTGAATTTGGGTGTGGGATCAAGATTTTCCATGTGTCCTCCCTTTCCTAGCCTTCCATCTTTCCCCAATTTGAGTAGGAAACCATTGAGCTTCCCAAAATCACATGAGATACCTATTGAATGATATATTTCAACCTGACATGTCAGATATGTCATATTTCATCCTTCATATCTTATTTGTGTCATAGGTGTCATAACATCTTCATCATTGTTGTCATAGAGATAGGAAATCTAGTCCAAGTGTCTCACTAGCTCCAAAATGACTCTTCATCTCCCATATAAGTTAAATTTCCTTCCAAATTTGACCTATTATGTATATGGCCAAGTGTATTATCCTTATAACTCATCCAATAACATTTAGGCTTCCAATGGATTCAGAATTGCAAGAGGAGGATGCCATATGACACATAAATGACAGCTTGTGTGGGACCCATAGTCTCCATGTGTATCCATGCTCCATTTCCACTTCAATTTTATCTTGTATTTATTTATTTAGATCCTTTATTAAATATTTATTCCATTCTAATGTTCAAACATCATTCATTGTCCCCCTTATTCCAAATCCCAAAGCTTCCATCCCCAACCTAGGAAACTAGTAATTTTCCTCCTTGGCAATTATTTGACCCTTAGAATCAATTTGGAAAAATCTCGTGAATATGGTCAATGTGATTAGGCCATTGTGACCCAATAAAAAAATTGGGACATGACAAGGTCTCCAAATTGACCCAAATGCTCCCAAATATTCCGAGAATTTATGTGACTGATATTAATACTTGAATATGATGTTCATAGATTATTTATAACCCTTCAAATACTTCTTCAAACTTGTTTAATATTCTTTCCAATGTAGGATTTTTCACTAGCAAATTGGGGTTCCAATTCCCCTAGGGTAAATGCTGAAAATGGATTTCCAAATGCTCCCAAAACCATTCGAATTTCTGAATAGAGTAAGAGGATTTTTAAGGGAAATTATTAAGGTATCGCATGCATCATTATTGAGTTTATAAATTCTGTTATAACCCTCTCCCAAACAACTACAAAATCACTAGTTCGACCCTTGGGGAAATTGCACCAAATATTCTCCAAATGCAAATAAACTGAGTAAGATGACTTAAAATGATTACGTGATGGATATGAAACTTGTAATAATCATCAATTACATTCCATTCATCATAAATATATCATATAAACATTCTTTCATTCGAAATCATCAACATTACAATGGCATACTTCAATATAGTGGGGAAATGGTCATTGTTTGCTCATTAATAATCACTTTTACATACAAACATTTGGTATTTCGACCCGATACTTTCTGAATATGAATAAAATATTATATTAAGCTTATTACAATCATAAATGGATCATTATAATCTCTCCCAAATAGTACAATAGCTCACCCAAAGTGCAATCCTTCCATGAGCAAGAATACGCAATAAAGACTGGAAATGGTTGAGAGAATGTGTCGCACTAGAATTTAAACCAAGAGCTTCCCTGTAGCTTACACCTACAAATACAAAATCCCTTAAATCTCCATGAAATACCTAAATGGCCTTTCCAAACACCAACTTGGATGGGAATCTTTCACCCTCGAAATTGGCTAAGGCAAGAAACTAGTCATCCACTAGCTCTCTCTCTTCTCAAATGATTCAAAAACATTATATTGGTTTATCCCTGTATTTTATAAACATACTTTGCCTTCTAAGTTTACCAATCCATCCACAAACTAAATCCAATTCAAATTAGGGTGTGTGCTCAAGATTTTCAATGTGTCCTCCCTTCCCTAGCCTTCCATCTTCCCCCAATTCGAGTAGGGACCCATTGAGCTTCCCCAACTCACATGAGCACCTTATTTGATACTATATTTAGGCCTGACATGTCATAATGGTTAAATTTCATCCTTCAGGTATTAAATATGTCATAAATTTCATCGCATCTTCAACATTGGTGTCATAGATGTCATAGATGTCAGGGAATATAGCCCAAGTGTCCAAGAAGCTCCCATTTGACTCTTCCTCTCCCATGTAAGTTACATTTCCTTCCAAATTATACCTATTATGCATATGGCCAAGTTTATTAGCCTTATAACTCATCCAATAACATTATTCTTCCCATGGATTTGAAATTGCAAGAGGAGGATGCCATGTGGCACATAAATTCTAGCTTGTGTGGGACCCATAATCTCCATGTGTCTCCATGCTCCATTACCACTTCAATTTTCTCTTGTATTTATTTAGTTAGCTCCATTATTAAATATTTATTCCATTCTAATGTATGAACATCATTTATTATCTCCCTTATTAAAATTCCAAGTGTATCCATCCAACCTAGGGAACTAGTAGGATTGATGGAATTGTCCTGCTATGCAATTATTTGAATGGGGACATTACACCTTCTCATCCCTAATGCATAAATATATTATTGTGATAACCACAAATTCCTAGTTGAAAATAATTCATGACCTGTATAAACTTATTAACTCATATAACCTAATCATATATTAACCTTGATTTCATTAATCCTTGGGTAATTTATAGATGCCTATGGTTGAATGTGACCAAGATTAACTATAGATGATATTTTTTATATCCATATCTATCCATATGTCAATTATATATGGTGCTAATACATAAACATGCCAACCCCTAGAATTCTTATTAGATATATAGTTAACTTTATTTTACAATGATGGGCATTCCCTTATCACAATTCCATATAAATATTCATGGTTGATGTTACACTTGTTAACTAACCACTAACCCCTAATCTAATGAAACTGAAAAAATATGGTTTTCTATGGTTTTTAATATTATACCATGGTTGGCTATAGGCTTCCATTATTGAATGTATTCCTATTATTCCTTTGGTTCATTCTACTAACACCCTAACCCACTATCATAGTAATGATGATTTACCCTTGATAACATTGGCTAACCATGGTTGCATATAGTTTATGATGGTTGGTGCTAAGTTATAAATATTTAACTTAACCTTTTTAACTACATTAATCTTAACCCTTGAAACCTATTACACCTAATCCCTATAATCCATATCTTTATCCATTATAAAGAATAAACCATATAAACCCTAATTTCAACATTATTGACCTAAAACCTTTAAAAATGTAACCGTAATAAACTTGATTAAACCTTACACTTATAATTCCTAGGGCTTGAATCATCTAACAAATATTAACCACTTATAGAGTGTTCTCTAGGGTGGGGATAATCTATTTTCCAAGGATATGGATATGGATAGTCTCTCGCTCCTTGCCAACATGATAGAGTTGTTCCTCCATTGACTCATGAGAGGACATGTATTTTCTAAACATAATTTTGTTTTTATTGAGTTGTGTAATTAAATTATAACCATGTTGAGCAATATATGCTTTCTCTTTCACATGGATCCCACTTTCTAGTCATGAGGTGACACCACCCAATGGTAGTCATGGTAGTGGGATTTGTGGAGGAATTGCACCTCTACCATACAACATCATCTATCCATAATCATAGGAGATAGAGTAGTTCTTGGAACCATGTATTAAATATGAAAAATATTCTTGTTCACTCGTAGATGTATTTTATTTTGAAAGTCTCAATTCACAAGAAAACACATATTTTAATCTGTATTTGTTTTTTTGGTCTAACTTGCATAATATCCTAGTGGATAGATTGATCATTTTGCACTTCCCCCATAGGAAGAATGAGATTCCACATGCGGATCTTGATCATATCATTGAACATTACAATTGTTTGTGTAGGGAGATACTTACCATATCTCATGATATCCACATTTGATTCTTTATGTCATTGATGCTTGAGAGCGTTGATTGATTGATTCACCTATATCAGACATTGGGTCACATACTGACCTTTGAAATCATGTTCTCATGAGCAGGAGGATATATGTATTTGGAAAATAAAAGTGTAATGTGGTGAAAGAATGCACAATATGGTTTGATTTGAGGGATAATCTATTTGATATCTCTCCTAACCACCCAAGGAGGAAACCACTTAAACTCGAAGAGTTTAAGCTTGAGGTTGTAGCACCTTTTGTGCATGACATATTTATTGGAGTATGGGGTATGTTACCCCACCATGGTGAAGTTACATTGTATTTTGTGACACACAGCTATACAAATTTTGTTTTGCACATGGATTTGAATTACACTAGAACAACATCATGATTTTATGGTACTAATTGGAAACATACTTATGCCTATCCCTTAATACTACATAACCTCCTATGATATTGGTACTGCTTCTAATGAGGAGTATATTTTTACCCTAGGATTTATATAATACTTTGAAACATGAATTTCATATGTGGGATGTGATGGTAGACACCATGCGCACTATGTTGGGTAGTGTTTTAGTTTCTTTCGCTGGGGATATATCTAGACCAACCCCCATTTATCAAGAACCTAATTTGTAATGAACCAGTGATGATAGACTTACACTACTACCACCCAATAGTTATTGTAGTATTTAATTGGTTGTATGAGAGATACAAGAAAAATCCTAGATTCAACACATGGATTTGTGCATTATAATATGCTTAAATGATCTTTATTATCCATTAATTGATCATATTGATACATGTGAGATCAATGCATTCATAAATATTATTTTGTTTTTGTAACATGTACATGTTTGCATTACTGGATTATATTTATAGTAGTGAAAGTTTAGTTTCTCATCCAGATGTGACAGATGGAGGAAAACCGGTTAGTGTCTGATTAATTTCTAAAAGTTCCAATTAATAGAAATCAAGCATGTGCTTACATATTTACAATTGTTTATTTCATCCTTTCTTCACATGTCCCTTGTTCAAATGGACAGAGGAAAGGGTGTTTCTAATGGCCTTGAGGTCCCACCTAAGGTTGGGAACATATACGAGCCTGATTCTCCACATACAACCCAAGGCCACCAAGTCAGTGAGGTATAATTCTTGTCTCAAATCAATCAATTCAATTTAAATGCATCAATTTTTGAAACAATGATTACAATACATGTATTCACTAATTTGAGTGTTTACATTTAATTCTATATTACAAACGTTAGGGTACAAGGGGATGTTGATTCAACCCTAGTGTGGACACATGAATAGGATGCAAGATTTTCACATCTTGATGAGTGACCATCAATGATTATAGGATATGGTGCATATACCTGAATCAATACAAACATGTATATGTTGTGTGATATTGAAATGTTCATTAAATTTTTAATGATAATCTAATAATAATTTGATTTCATGTTTTCAAGACATTGGAATGTATGTTCATGTTCACCATGGTATGGCTAGGATGGGGGAACAAACTTAGAGGCCATCTACATAGATCCAAATCCCATACAAACAATTTATCTTTGACTCAACCTAGGTACCTTGATCCATTTGGTTAAAATTTAAAATTNGCTAGGATGGGTGAACAAACTTAGAGGCCATCTACATAGATCCAAATCCCATACAAACAATTTATCTTTGACTCAACCTAGGTACCTTGATCCATTTGGTTAAAATTTAAAATTATAGTCAACTCATAAATTTTGTACTAAAAGTGATCTAAATTGATTGTAAACTTAATGACCAGTATGAAATGCTAGATGAAGTTTTTATGGGCCATCCTATGTAGTGTTTTACATCCCTTTGGGTGATAGGGGGTTTGGTGCGTATGATTGTGGTGATGGTGGTGGTGGCAACACGGTGGCAATGGTCACAGGGGTAATGAGGGGATTGATGTAGGAAATGGTGGTGGTGGAAATGGTCATGAGTCTAGTGGGGATAGTATCTTAATGTTTTGATTCATACTATATCTAAATTATGTATATATATATATATATAAAATGTCACAACTGTATCCAGTTGTTTGACTTCAAGAAGCGTATTCGAATTCCATGTTGAAGAAATGAATGTAAGAATATAATAATTGATGGATGATTTACAAATGGGTAGGCCACCTTTAAATATGGCTGGCCATTTACAAGGAGGGTCATGTCCTCATATTTACATTAAAGTTTCATTAATTATCCTAAACTATTATTAATTATTATTTTATTTTCTATTTATCTTCGTAACATTGTCTTTCCCTTAGGATAGGTTTGTCCTCAAAACTTGATTTTTATGATGTTGTTCTTTAATGTGATTTTGTGTTGGTATTAGAATATGATGAGATTTATTCTGTAGAGACTTGTACTTATTTTCCATTGATGATTTTGAAATGTACCATATGACATTTCCTACATTTATGGACTGGGATCCAGTCATCACAACATCGATGACATGAGTTTTTCTTATTTTTTATGACATTATCAAAGTAATTGGTAGATTTTTTCGACTTATTTTCAACTTCATAGGTATATGATTGAGGTTTGTGGCATTGATGATCGGGTGACCAATTATTTCCACAATATCTACATTGTGTCTCCTTTTCTTTTCAATAATTGTTATCAAATCCTATTTCTATTCCTTCCAATTTTCGTTCTGCTACTTTTGATTTATGTATTTCCACTTCTATGTTTGGTACGTCATACATATTGACTTATTTTTGTAGGTATGGTTTAAGACCTCCTAAATAGTCTTCGAGTCGTTGTTTGTTAGATAACCCAAATACTCGTGTGGGCAAGGATTCCCACTGATGTGTGAATTCCTTGACTCTTTCTTCCTGTTGTAATCTAGTAAGCTTTATGAAAAATTCATCTTCTATGATTCCTTAAAACCTTTACAAAAATAATTTTTGAACAAGTTCCAGGTGTAGGAAAAATTGTCTCCCTTCCACCACATGTACCAGTTATAGGCGTACCCTTCCATATGCATTGAACATATTTCACCTTCTCTCCATCAGTTGTAATATTGTATATGTCGAAGTACTCCTCCACTTTGTTTAACCAGGAAATACATTGGTCTTCACTCCCATTGTATTTCGACAACTCTATTTTTTCCTTAGGTGGGTACACTATGTAAGGATGATATTGGTTTCTTTTTGCTTTACGGTTTGATGGTGGCTAAGAGATACTAGATAATGAAACCAACATATTTGAACTCCTTCATTGTTTGCGGCTATTTTTAGCCTTTTCCTTCTCTACTATCTTAATGATAACATCTATTTTGTTGTTTAATCGTGCCTCCATATATGGAAGTACTTTTGTTTCAATCTCTTGTTTAAGCGTTGCATTGTTAATCTTGATTTCTTTTTCCAAATCTTCTTGATTCTTGGCGAGTATTTCCTATGTGAAAATGTGAGATGAGGCATATAACATGTCTGAACTACTGACATGGTTTGTACTAGACATTAGTTTTTGTAACACTTCCATTAATGTATCATGGTTCTGCGTTATGGTGCTCAAGTTTTTTGTTATGGTGTTTATGTCTTGTGTCATGGTATTCATTTTTTCATCTAAGTCTTTTTGTTTCTCATTCATGATGTCTAGTTTGTCATCAAGTCTTATTTCTAATACTAGAACAACTTCGTCTTTGATTTATTTCTTAAGTGTTGCATTTGTATTTTTCATTTCTTCCTTCCATTTTTTTGGTTGGGGACGAGGGCCTTGATGTCCTTCTCCAATTTCTCAATTTGGTATTTTAATTCCATCATGGCTTTGGGCCTAGTATGCAGAGGTGTGTATTTGGACTCAATTTTGGCTTATGAGGTGTGAGAGAAAAAAGAGAATGTCTTTGGGAAAAAACATGAATTCAGAATAATTATTATAGTAGTAATAATTATTATAATTATTTAGTGTACTTAAATAAAAATAATAAATATAAAATATTATATTTAAATATTTTTATTAAAGGGTGGAGTAATAAGTTTTTCATACAATTAGAATATTACATAATAATACCAATATTATTATAATAATATATTATTTTATTAATATTGGTTTGTTTGTGTTGCAGGTTTTAGGGTTTGTGAGGAGGGAGGTGTGTGAGTAGGAGTGGGGAGGTTGGAATGAGGAGGGACAGGGGGCAGTGTTGAATGTGAGTTGGGACTGAAGGATGAGGCACAAGGAGGTTGGGTGATAGGTCATGAGGGAGAGGGAGCTAAGGGATGGTGGGGTGGCATGCGTGTTAGGTGAGGCATAGTCACAAGGGAGGAGGGAGCAACGAGTAGGAAGATGGCAGACGGGAGATGAGCTGAGGTGGTGGAGGGAGAGCTTGGGCGTGGTAGCATGGAGGCCACAAGGAGACTGTAGTTGTAGGTGGTGAGACGCGTTGGAATGGTGAGCCAGAGAGGGCTGCATGGGGAGCAGCATGGAGAGGGTAGTAGAGTGGAGAGTGTCAAGAATGTGCATGCAGAGGGAGGAGCGTAAAGGAGTGAGTTGTGCGATGGTAAGGGGATGATGTAGTGAGGGTGTGATCAAAGGAGTTGGGATGCAAAGTGAGGAGAATGCGAGGACACATGAAATATGCATGAGGGAAGGAGGGGCATGGGAGGAGCGTACAAGGGGAGCAGTGCAGGAGGGAAGAGAGGCACACATAGAAGAGGATTTGTGTGGTGGTGGTAGGAGTGGACGATGGAGATTAAAGAGGATATTAGGCTGATGTTTTGAGTGGTAGAGAGTGGGAAAAAAAGAGAATGGGAGGAAGTGATTGTGAGCAAAGATGGAGGTTGAGAGAGACTTCCACAGGACGAAGGAGCAACTGCTCTAATACCAATGTCACAACTGTATTTAGTTGTTTGAATTCAAGAAGTGTATCCGACTTCTATGTTGAAGGAATGAATGTAAGAACATAATAATTGATGGATGATTTAAAAATGGGTAGGCCACCTTTAAATATTGTTAGCGATTTACATGGAGCTTCACGCCCTCATATTTACAATAAATGTTTCATTAATTATCTTAAACTATTATTAATTATTAATTATTAATTTATTTTATATTTATCTTCGTAACATGAACATATTTTTTGTATAGTTTATATGTGGATTTCATGAATATTTTTTTTAATTTATGATGAGTATTTTCTAGAATTTATACCTTATACATGAAATTTTGACCATGTTTTGCACTTTAAGATAATCATGTGCAAATATCATTAGGCTTAAATCAAAATGCAGTTTAATTTACAAGTAATATATACAATATCACACTTTTTTTAATTGTGAATTAGCATCTTATGTGATATTAAAATCATACTTAAATGCATTAGGAAACCACATAATATGAATAAAACTTGAGCATTAATAATTTGGAATGCACTTTACATAAATAAGTTCCCTTCAATTAAATATTCCAAAAATTAGGAACACATTTAAACCCTTTTTTAGTTGAAATCTAAAGTTTCAATATTGGAGACTATTTTAGGTAATCAATTTTAACCAAGTTCACATCAACAATGATGATAATTTTAAACATAATATAAATTCACAAACTATCTTCTTGTCATTTCAGATTTTTTTGTCAATTGATATTTCTCCCAACTATGTGATCACTCGAGTGCTTTAGAAATCCCCTCTTCATTTTTTTTATATACCTAATGATTATGTATCTTCTCTTATTTTAAATGCTCACCATTCAAAATTCTAGTAGTCCAAATAGATAATGCATTTATGAAATTAGTTTTTTTTATATAGGATGATGGTGTAACCTTATATGTAAATATTGTTTTTGTTGTTATTTAAAAACCAATATACTTGATGCACTGCAGGGTGTTTGCTTTATCTCCTAGAAGGGTGGGGGAAAGAACAGTAAGGGTGGTTAGGTGTTCTTTAGGGGGGAATCGACGCACAAGTAGTATGGTTATTTTCCCCTCCGACCTTGGCTCTCATCTAGTATAAAAGCCAAGAAACATATAGTATCAGTGGGAAAAAGGAAACAAATGGTTGGCATAATCTCATAAATAGGCATGAGATTCAATTTATTAGTTAGGGGAAGAAAGAGAAGGTTCTCCCCTTTGATGGTTCCCAAATGTTTCTTTTGAATCCTGTTATTTTCCACACCCCATTGTTGACCAACCCCCCTCCAGTTCATTTTAGTTCATTTTTTTCAAATTCTACGAATTGAGAGCACTTTACCTAGAACACAACATATTGGTAGGTAGATGTATGGTGTTTTCGAAACAACACGGTCGTGCTGGTAGGTACGTACATTTCCCGGAATTATATAGGTAGGTATGTGCCAAATACCGGAACCAACTACCTATGCTTTAGAGCCTGAGCCATTAGTGCAAGCTTACATGCCGCGGCCCTACTCATGGAGCTTCACAGCTTCGTTAGGGTAGGAATTTACCATCGACTAGGCGAGGTGAGATAGCTAGTGATAGAAGCAGTAGAAGAAGGTAAGGTTTCTTGCTTGTGAAAGAGAGGGAGGTTGGGGTGGGATTTCCTTTGCTACTAGAATGCTGGGAATGATCAAAATGATTATGGTGCTACTCTACATGAACTGGTTTTGCTTGTTCAGCTACCATTTAGCTTGTCAGACACAGGGGACCTTTTACTAGAGACTACAACTCAACATCCCCAAGGACTTATCATAAGTTTTTGGCTATAAGCACAAATATAACAAGTGAGTGTTCTCATTCTGTTATCTTTATAGTTAATTTAATATAAATTCAAATTGATTATACATATGGTCCATATACCTCCTTAAATTCTATCCATGGCCAACTAATAATGGTATAATCCACAAATATCCACTACCATTTTGGATATTGATGGAATAAGCAATGGAATTTTAGAGTTTTCCTTGAAGTTTTTCATAAACACGTGGGAGAAAATGATGATAGGGTTAATCCACAATGACAACACTAATTTATTCCTATATTTCACCTTAAAATATAAACAATCTTGACCTAGACATAATTCAACTAAAATGAGGATACTATGTGAATGATATACATTACTCTATTTTGAATATAATAACCTTAATAATTACTATACAAAGGTTTATACCTTGTATCTTCTTCTATACTTAAAGGTTCTTTTGTGGAAGGATACATCCAAATGAGTGAAATGATCTAAGGTGGTAATATATTAAAACATACAACGTGGTAAATAGGTGTATCACATTGTAGGATAAATTGTCAACATGGATTAGACGGTGGGATTCTTTTTCTACCTGGAGATCCTATTACGACTATAAAAGAGAAAATATTTATAGCATAATGTCTATGAAACTAGAACTCAAATATTTTATCTTCATCAACCCTTATTGTAGTCATCCCAATTATACTAGTCATATGTGCTTGGGAATATTGGAGGGAGACTAAAAAACAAACCCTATTGTCTCAATTCTATGTACATTATACCTTCATGTATCTCTATAAAAATACAATTATTTTTAACTTTTAAGTAATTTCACCTTGATTTTGGGGATTCCATTCTCAACATATTAATTCTTTCTCTTGGTCTAGATCCCCCTCTCCTACTAGATATAATTTGCTTGAAACTTTGGAAACAATTTTAAAAGTCAATATATTACTCTATGAGGATGTGTTTATCACCAATTTGATGATAAATTAAAACCATCATTCCATGTTCTAATATAGATTCAAATTTTCAATTATAATATGCTAGTCTCCTTCAATTTTTATTTTTAGAAGTATGATCTTTAGGTCTTTGGGCAAGTATATTCCTTTTTTTAAAGCCATTATAACCTATATAGAATGGTGGATGGATTCACCATTATTCTTAATGAAATATCCCATCAAGAAACCTATATAATAACACATAATTCTTTAAATATAAAATTTTCCTAGATACTTTGAGGCCCCATGTAATTTAGTTCAGAGAAATGGGGAAGAGCAGTTTGTCATTTCATCGAATTGATTTCAATTCAAGTGGGAAATACATTATATTGAGTAATGTTGAAGATTTGATTCTCTATATTCCAAGTTTGTGTTAATCATATATAACTCCTCTAAGGTTTTATTTTGTCGACTTTCTAGAAGTAATTGTTTCAACAATATTCCTTATGACCATTTCCTCTATTTATAAAATGAAAAAAATGACCCCTTGAATATTATCATATTTCTATTTATCTAAATCTTCCATGTTATCATTACTAAAGTAATTATTTCAAGGAACATTTATCATTACTAAAGTAATTATTTCAACAATATTCCTTAGGACCATTTCCTCTATTTATAAAAGGAAAAAAATGACCCCTTGAATATTATCATATTTCTATTTATCTAAATGTTTCATGTTATCATTACTAAAATAATTGGCCATAATTTGGATCTTAGTTTTGATTTTAAATTATGTTTCGTCTACATAAGGAGGATAATAGCTATTTCATCATGATGAGGGGGTATTGTGTATAACCCTTTAGCTAATCCATTCCCATATTGTATCAACAAAAGATAATATAATAAAATGATGATCTAGAGAAATCCTTCCACATAATTTTGTTAATTTTGTTTAAGTCTATTGGTAGTACTACTTATTGAAGCATGGAAATATTTCTAGTGTTAGAACCCAATTAAATTTGTTAAAATATTTTTCAAATTTTATTAACAAGAATGAATCCCATTTTCCTAATAAAATATTCAGTTGGTTGAATATCAATATATTATAGGGGGACAAAATGATTTCTAGGAATCTCTAGGAAAAAAATGTCCCCCCTTCCCTTTTACTTAGAAGATATTATTAAATATTAAAATCACATCACTTTTGATATTGTTCCATGTCAGAATTTTAAATCTTTGATGGAAACGAGAATTCTATAAACAAGCTAAGAATATAGGAAAACAATTAACCTCATAGAGAATTGCAGAGAATTAGCATAAGGAGAGAAGAAGAATAATCATGAACACACATTAGGAATGATCAATGAATGATAATTGATATTATTACATAGGTAATACATCCTTATAAAGGAAAATAGAGTTTCTAGGATACAACTCATGATAGCTCATAAAGTAGGCTTACTAAATATGATAAACCCCCATAGGTGAATAAAGCAGTTTCCTAACCAGAACAAGAGCTCATGAATTAGATAAGGAATGAGTGAGTGATGACGTGTAAAGGAAAATATTTCTAATCATGCAACATGGAGAGAAAATCATGGAGGATGAGTTGGCCAAAAAAGAGATCAATTGCCTAATTGACTAGCTTTACCTTATCCATAGAAAAGCAGGAATAAAGAAGTCTAAGGAAAAATCTACAGGTAAGTGTGGTTGCTAATTTTGGCAATCAATAAAGTGGACAGGATCAACCCATCATTAGAATTAAATCATTCCTAGGGTATATATGGAAAATGTTGACTATGTGGTGCAAGTGGATGCTAACTATCTAGGCGAGTGGGTAGGAAATTAATCAAATAATGATTAAATATTCTATCCTAAGTATTAAGTGGGTGTATTATATCCAAACACCCCTCCTTAAGTATGAATTTATGATGATATCTCTGAAATAATCCGAAACATAGATGCATAGAGGTCCCAACAACAAGGCTATGGTCACCCTTTTAAAATTTATATTGTCCAAAGAACTGAGGAAAGAGGCAAAACCACATGGGTAAAATACTTCCTCGAGAAAGGACATGAAAGGAAAACCAAATTTTTTTTGAACTGTTGATGTTGCTGCTCCAAAATAAATGTTAATTCCTAGAGGAATCTTCTTCTTGGGAACAAATTTGTTTTTCTCACCTAGATCAAGAACAACTACGAGATGGAAACTGGCACCATGTAGAACAACTAAGATCCAATGACTGAAAGTTATTGAGAGTTGTAATTAGCTCCAAGATGATGTGATGACTTGAAATTCGAACCAATAGAGATGAAATTAGTTGTAGATAGGTGAAATAAGTGTCCAAGAAAATGAATAAGATTTCCAACTTCATTTACACAGAGAGGATGCGTGCAAGTGATCATATAGGAATAGAGAGAAGCCATAGGATCAAAGAATGTGAATGCAAGGGCTCCATGGGTTGATATATTTTCCAATGGTCCATAAGAACACATATTATCACATCAATAGATTCATGGGAATACACTGATAATGAATCCTCTGTAGTAGAAGTATGGAAGGAGGAAGGAAGGATATGTTCAAAATATTCAAGGAGGCTATGAGGATTGATGCCAGGGGAAAAGGAGGAGTTGCAAAAGAGCATAAAATCAAGTATGGTAAGTGGAAAGATAGTAAAAGAAATTGATTTGGATAAGCAAACATCCATGAAATAATTGAGTTGTGGACCATCAAAGAGAGATGCACAACGTGTGAAGGATCTGGCACATAGATCTCAGAATCTATGATAGAAAACATAAAGAGCAAAGAATGTATGAGTGAATCATCATTTATAGCAATAGACGCTCCATTAGTCACTTATTTTTCATCATTATAATCACAAGAAGATGAATCACGATCTTTAACTTCAAGAGATACAGAAACACATGGCTCTTCAATATTTGCTTCTTGATTGAAGAAGGAAGTGTTCGAATCAAAGTGGGTGGTAGCAATAGGAACTATATGAGAGACTTCTTCATCATGAACAACTTCTTCAGAGATTGTAGAGGCCAAGACATCTTTAGAGAGAGAAATCATTGAGGAGCTATAGGTGCTCTCCAAATTTCTAGAAGAATCCTCATTGCTTTTCCCCAAAACTCTCTCTAGTGTTATCTAGATATCATTTGGGTATGTAGCAGAATCAATAAGGTAGTGCATGCTTGGAGAAATAGCCAGACACACAACTCCAAAATCTCTATCACATTCATTCATCCAGTCACTTAGCTCTTCATAAGACTCTTCACCAGCTCCAATACATATCTCATAGAGATTTGGTCTCTTTAGAGATAAAATCATCTTCAATTTCCACTTTGAATAGCTTGTGAATGGAGCAAGAAGAGAAACTGATACTCCTGAATCCATTGGAAGTTATACCTGCAAAATAAACCTGCAAATATGAAAAAGGAGGATTAATTAATGAGCTCACATAGCTTTGATGTCATGCAGAGATTCTATATCCTATGCTATCATACCATGTCAAAATTCTAAAGTCTTGATAGAAACAAGAATTATATAAACAAGCTAAGGATCTAGGAAAACAATTAACCTCACAGAGAATTGCAGAGAATTAACATAAGGAGAGAAGAAGAAGAATCATGAGCACACATTAGGAATGATAAATGAATGGTAATTGATATTATTACATAGGTAATAAATCCTTCTAAAGTAAAATAGAGTTGCTAGGAGAAAACTCATGCTAGCTCATAAAGCATGCTTACTAAATATGATAAGCCCCCATAGGCGAATAAAGCAATTTCCTAATTAAACCAAGAGCTCACAAATTAGCTAAGGAATGAGTGAGTGATGATGTGTAAAGGAAAATATTGCTAATCATGGAATATGGAGAGAAAATCATGGACAATGAATTGACCACAAAATATAGAAGTTTCCTAGTTGACTAGCTTTACCTTATTCATAGAAAAGCAGGAATAAAGAAGTCTAAGGCATAATTTGTATCTCAGTTGCTAATTTTGGTAGTCAATAAAGTTGAAAGGATCAACCCAGAATCAAATTAAAGTGTTCCTGGGGTATATATGGCAAGTGTTGAATATGTGGTGCAAGTGGATGCCGCCTATCTAGGCTAGTGGGTAAGAAATTATTCAAATAATCATTAAATATTTTATCTCAAGTATTAAGTGGGTTTATTATATCCCAACATTCCAAATGGCTGAATCATTATAAAATAATCCGTGGGAGACCTTTCCATGAAAAAAATTGAGCATATTTTTATTTATAGATATGTTCCCACATATTTGAACTATAATTATAGCATCAGTAAATAAGTTTTCTCAATATGGTTATGTTTAAATGATTCGGTTTTTGGAGTCCCATACCCCCATACTCTTTTGGGTAAATATACTTTTGCAGTGCAAATAGTGGTGGATATTTGTGAATGACACCAAGGATCCATGGATAGGAAAAATGGAAGAAGTTTGTTGATCATTCAAATATTCAATTAAGCTCAATATGGAGATGGAGGATATTTTGTACCTTAATAAAATCATGACTACCTTAAATCAAGATATTAATATCTTAGTCAAGATCTTGTATAATCTCTTGATTGAGAAATTTTGGTAGTAAGTCCAAACCCTCAATCGATGGTTTGGTTGGGTTAACCCTTAGTTATCCAAATTCTCGGTTGAGCTATTGGGATAGATAAATAATTTTAGAGCTTGATTTAGCCAGAGAGCTCACTCAATCTCCTTAACAAATATTCTAGTGTGAGCTAACCTTGAAATACCTCGATCAACTGACCTTGACAACCATGGTTGTTGTAATGCCCCATATTTTGACTTAGGCATGTTTATCAGTCAGACTTATTACACTATAGTTGCTTATTATATATGTACTCAGCTATACTGAGTAAACTATATTTTGGCATGTTAGACATGTTTATATACTGATTATGATGTTATGATTATGATATTATGATGTTATCATGCTTATATTGATGCTTTGATTATGATGCTATGATGATTAACATGCTTATGCAGATGCTCTGATTACGAAGTTATCATTATTATGATGTTACTGTGCTTATGTGATTACTATGTGGGAGTCATCATTAAATTCATTTATTTCATAACAAAAACGTATATTTGATTGTAATTCTTGATGTGATGTGATATGTATGATGTGGTACATGGATACCTAGCCACGATGCGATCGATTTTATGATTTTATGCGATGAAAGGAAGTAATGTTGATAATATGTACCGGCTATTGATTTAATATTGTTATGAATGCATGTTTGCATAGTGCTAACTTGCAGGGTACAAGGGCTATGTTATAGCCGGGTACGTGATGTGAAGTATGATGTAATACATATCTTGAAGGGATCTTTAATTAACAAAGCGATGATATGATGACACGTACCAATAACCTTGACAGTAGCACAGTATGGTTTGATGGGGTATAGACCTAGTATGTTGAGAGAGATGGATGTATTTCCCACCCTATGTCCCTATGATACCCGAGGCCGTGAGAGGGAAGTTCCAAGACACGCTCTCCAAGTTGTTGTGATGACGACGGTTATATTCCTGCCAAGAGAGGCTAGGTCCACTAGTTAGCCAACACTAGCGCTCTCAGGCTCTGTGTGAAAAGGTCAGTACAGTTGGCATCCACTTTGTACTAGTAGAGGAAGGAAAGAGAGTATGTGGACGTTGGTTAGGATGGGAGGACATGTTAGTTAATATTGTTGAGGGTTGAATATTTTATGATACCAAATTAGTGAGAGTAGGTACCCATCTTGATTAACTGATTAATAAAAACATAACTGTTAAATAACTCAGAATGTTAAAGAAATCATATTGTATCTGTATGCCTTTTCTATTTGTGTGAAATATTATTAGTATGCGAAATATTATTAGTATCAGCTAGAATTTAGGTGGTTTGGTTATACTACATGTGAAGCCTATGCATGTACTGGCCATGCATGCACACCTCACACATGCACGCTAGTATGAATATACAGATACGTAATATGTCAGATAATCATATAAGTTGTAATAAGAAACCAAATATTTGTGTATTAATCAATGCAGATAATGCATGTTTAGTTGTTGGGGCATGTGTATGAATGAGTCAACAAAACTATTTGTTAATTGTATAAAACAATTAAGAGAAGTATTGCCACTATAAAATATCAATAGAAAAATATTAACCTTGGATAGTTGGATGGGTTAAGTAAGAATCATGATTTATTTAAACCTTGTAAATGTACCTTATTTATTAAGAAACAATGTAATAGATTAATGCAAGAGTACTTAATAATAAACATATAAATGTTGATGTTATTATTACAATCAATTAATAATAATACTATCATTAATTATTATTGATTAATAATATTAATTATTATTATTACTAAGAAACAATGTAATAGATTAATGCAAGGGTACTTAACAATGAACATGTAACGATAAACATATACATGTTCATATTATTACTACAATCAATTAATAATAATACTATCATTAATTATTATTGATCAATAATATTAATTATTATTATTACTATTATTATAATCAATAATATTAATTATTATTATTACTGTTATTATTATTTATTTATTATTAGTGTTTATTATTATGTTATCAATAACAAATAATAATTGATTATACGGTTATTACCATTATATTACCATTAAACCTAATAATTAAACAAATAATGTTGATGTCATTTATTTCAGTCGGTTATGTTTTAAATTCAAAATATTCAATTCAATAATATTAATTATTATTATTACTGTTATTATTATTTGTTGATGTATTTGTAACTTTGGAATGTATTCATCTGTATCTTATGTATTGTAACCCGATGTTTATTCCGAGATGTATTTATTATGTATTTGAGTCATATTGACATGCCCCGATGTTCCGATCGGGAGGATCAATAATGTAAAAAAGTCATGTCAAGTCATAGTGGGTAACCCTCCGATTGTCTAAGGGTTAAAGTCCCCGCAGTTCCGGGTCACTAGGGTTATTAGACTCTCCAAGTAGAGGTCGGCCCTCGTAAGGTTTTTAGTCATGCCGGGATTAGTATAAATAGAGATCTGGGATCTCTATTTAGCACACATCACTCACACACTCAAGTGTAGCGCATAGTTGAGGAAGGAAAGACACTGGGGCTAGACAAGAAGAAGATTACTGCTGTCGAGAGTGCATCTCACTGTTTTGGGGTTTTACATCTTGTGCTGATTCTATCTCTGAGGAAGTTGCGGTGTTTTCTCCATTTATGGTTTCCCCGATCAAAAACACTGTGTTCATTGTCTCTCGTGTTTGATTGCTCAGTAAAGATCCTAACATAATGCTAGCTTAATGTTGAAAAACTAACATTATTTATTTATTATTAGTGTTTATTATTATGTTAATGTTGAAAAACTAACATTATTTATTTATTATTATGTTATCAATAACAAATAATAATTGATTATATGGTTATTACCATTAAACCTAATAATTAAAAAATAATGTTGATGTCATTTATTTCAGCCGATTATGTTTTAAATTCAAAATATTCAATTCTATGGTACTCTTCAATAATTGTAATGTACTGCTCATTTCTTAAATAATTTGAACTAGATAATGTTGGTGTCATTTAGTTATGTTTAATAATTTGAACTAGATAATGTTGGTGTCATTTATTTCAGCCGGTTATGTTTTAAATTCAAAATATTCATTTCAATGGGACAACTCTTCAATAATTGTCCACCGTCTAGTGAAGGGTGATGTAATTTTCAGGTTAGCATTAGCAATAAAGATTGGGTTTTTAATAATTGTCCACCGTCTTGTGAAGGGTGATGTAATTAATGCACTGTCCACCTTCAAGTTAGCATTAGCAATCAAGATTGGGTTTTTAATAATTGTCCACCGTCTTGTGAAGGGTGATGTAATTAATGCACTGTCCACCTTCAAGTTAGCATTAGCAATCAAGATTGGGTTTTTAATAAAGATCAAATGGAAAACTTGTAATTTTCAGGTTAGCATTAGCAATCAAGATTGGGTTTTTAATAATTGTCCACCGTCTTGTGAAGGGTGATGTAATTAATGCACTGTCCACCTTCAGGTTAGCATTAGCAATCAAGATTGGGTTTTTAATAATTGTCCACCGTCTTGTGAAGGGTGATGTAATTAATGCACTGTCCACCTTCAGGTTAGCATTAGCAATCAAGATTGGGTTTTTAATAAAGATCAAATGGAAAACTTGTCCACCGTCTCGTGAAGGGTGATGTAATTAATGTAATGTACTGTCCACCTTCAGGTTAGCATTAGCAATCAAGATTGGGTTTTTAATAAAGATCAAATGGAAAACACTAGCTAGGGTTCCTAGCACATCGTACTATGTATTATCTATTTATGTTATGTTGAGGGGGTTCCTATAGCAGAGTAACTTATGGAACGAATGATATAGAATAGTTGGTAACAAATCTCGGGCCAACCAGAGGCAAGGCTACACGAGCAAGGAGCAAAGAAACTATCTTCATCTTGAATAAAGTTCAAAGTATTTTTCTGTATTACCCTCATCTTGAATAAAGTTTCAAGTATTTTTCAAGTATTTTTCTGTATTAATTTTTACAGAATAAGTACTCTCAAATAGAAAATACGAATTGGATGTAAACAAAATTAGAGGTAAGCAAACTCCCACAGATCATAGAAACCTCAAAATATCATTTCTTTATTTTTTTAATTTAAATGAATTACTCATTTTAGAAGAAAGAGTTTACATATTTTTCACTTAGTGCTCTCGCCGAGGGGTGGAGCATTACACTTATTTTTTTATTTAAACGAATTACTCATTTTAGAAGAAAGAGTTTACATATTTTTCACTTAGTGCTCTGGCAGAGCGGTGGAGCATTACACAAATGGAATGGTATCAGAGCCAAGGATCTAACACTATGACCTTAGGGCTTATTAAAAAAAATTAATTAGCAATATAACTTAATCTACAATTTTAGGAACAATTTCAATATCAATTAGAGTAAAGACGTAAAGAAACCTTCGATGCAACTTGCACCATCATCCCACAACGAAACCGCACTAGAAATATCGGGTTTAACCAAACAGTTTATTTTTGCGTATAACAACAAAAGTGCAAATGGAGCCCTGACTTCAATTAAATTTCATTGTAACTCCTATAAAGAACTTTGAGGAATATTACAACAGGTACCCTAGTTGTGGCACATTCAATGCTACACTAAATTTATTCCACTGAACATAAACTAAAAATATATTTACTATTAACATGCAATATATAATATTTAATGATAACTTGCCAAATACTAAAATAAACCAGTTTTAAGGTAACCCCACTAAATTTCCCCAGGCTCGAAGCAACTATTAATGCCCTGTGGAAATTAGTTGCAACATTAAACCTTACCTTGAAACAAAAGCGATGGCCCAATCCCAATATGACCGTAATAATATAACAATTGGCAGGCGTCACTTGTTTCATCAAGCGATTCATTTAACCCCATTCGCTTCACACAAGCGGCCAATCTACACCCTGCAATGAGAAAAAGCCTGTAAAATCCTATAAATAATATAAAAAAAAATAAAATTATATATATATATAACATGAACAGAGAACATCTTAAGAGAACAAGATAAAATATATGTCTCTACCCAAACTGAACATGGAAAACGATGCCATCTGAGAAATAACTGGTCTTGCTATGTGGGTATTCCTTAGAAAATTTGAATTTTGACCGTGTACTACTTTCAAAAGATAACAACTTGTGCGCTCAACCATATATATATATATATATCCTTTCTTAAGAATAAACAGAAAACTTGGAATTGGCGAAACACTTCACTTGATTGGCGATTGGCGAGTAAAGGGAAATTATCATAACAAAACAAACCTAGAATTGAATTCTAAACGACTTTCAAAACTTCTCATAAATTGTAAATTACATTTTATTTAAATTCCAAATGAGAATTTATAAAATGCCTTTTATTCTAGCAATCACTCCATTTAATTGCTACTTATATGTATTAAAGATTTATAAAAATATATAAAAAAGGAACATGAAGAAAGGTTCAAGGTTAGTTTTAATTACAAACAAAGAGAATATATATATATATATTAGGAATTCCTTACATAACAACTTAACCTCGCTGAAATACCAATCCATGCTTTAAAAAAAAAGAAAAAAAAGAGGGAGTATTTATATTCAACGCCTCTTATTCCCCTAAAACCATGATGGAGACTTATTTGTATATACACACGCAGAAGCACATTTGTAGGTTATTTTAAATAATTACAAATTTCAAGGAGAATAGTGTAATTTCAAAAGAAAATAGAGCTAATCTTTATGGAAAACAAAAAAAATAACAATAATATAAGAAGTGATTTGAATCGAAAACACTTGCAAGAGAGAAAAGCGACCGTATGCATGGATTTATGTGGAATATATATATATATATATATTCTCTTTTCCTGGCAGTTAGATGTTAAGGTGGAGCTACAGACTGAGGCGCTTATCGCTCCGAGCCGTACACCTATCTTTCATTTCTGGCAAACGGATCTATGGAGAGGGTGAAAATAAAAACCCATCCATCAATAGCGATCCACTTTGCTCACCGCCCCAGCTCAATATAATTCTAAGTTATTTGCGGGTGGCTTAAAAAGAAAAAAAATAATAAATAATATATATATATATATATATATATATATATAAAAGATTGATACATATTTGGGTGGTCGGGAAAAGAATAACAGGATAAGGCGCCCTCCCTTCCCTCTGCATGAATTCTACATGAATTTAACAATAATTAGTCTTTGTTTATTTCCACTGAACCTGCTACTATAATAAATAGTTGCAGAATAAAGTAATATGCTACTAGACAAGTGGAATGAAAGCTCCAGGCTATTAACAGAACCCTCGCTAACGACTCCCATCTATTCAAAACATTACATGAGGGGTGGATTACCCTTGAATACCCCCCTCACACCATTGTGAATCGGGTTCAATTGTTGGGTCTTTACACAACATGTGGGTTCATATATGCCTCCATGAGTATGGATGCCATGACCTCTCACCGAACATATTTGTGTTACGGCAGCACAGCTACAGCTCGACAGGAAACCTACGTGAGGGGAAAAGAAATCCGGCTTCCACATTAAGGCGCCATAGTGAGGAGTCGTATGAACTACATGAAAGCCCACGGTGTCACGGCCCCACCGCGACGACCACTTAAATGCGCGAAGCGTGCCCTTGGGATGCGTTAGGAGGTGGGCGCACCCCTTGGGATGACACCTTGGTGTGGGAAGCACCTTGGCACACCTCCGCAAAGCCTAAGTATATGGGCGGTTGTGCGTAGGCTGGGCGCACATGAACGGCAAGCGAACGGACAAGGCGACGTCAGCAAGGTGGCGGGCGGTTGCGAGAGTGCGGGAGCTTGGACGGATGGGCGGATGAAGCGTTGACGTGTGCACGGAAGAAGGATGTGCGCGACCCACCTTTGGAGTGGGCGCTCACCCCCTTGGCGCGTCACCTTGGAGCGCGTCACCCCCTTACTTGGTTTACACTTTACCTTGGCGCGTTGACCGACGGAGTAGCGTGGGCGGCAAGCAATGTGAGCGCGGGTCCACTTGAGGACGCTCACTTGGTATAAATAACGCTAAGGCATTGTGACAAAGACATCATCAAGAAGCTGGAAACGAAGAGAGGGAGCAGCAAGTCTGAGGAAGCCGCAGATGACAGGGCGCCTAAGCTAGGGACTGTCTCGCGCACTTGTAATCTCTTTGTATTTTCGGTGTAGTGGCTAGTGTGCTTGCACCAGGAGCTCTGCCGTAGGAAACTCCATTGATGTAACAGTTTTGCTCCGTTTTTATTATATCTTAGGGCTCTGCCAGTGGGCAACCCACACTTATTTCTTGGTGTCTTTTTACTACTGCTGCATATTTTATTTTCTGCAATTTATTGGCTAAGTGTTGAATGCGTCGTAAGGCTAATGTAACAGAGTAAATTGCTAAGAAGTTAAGTGTTATAAGATAAACGGATTCCGCAGGTTAAGGCGTAGTCTGCAGGTTAGGTGCTTGGGCGGGCAAACCCTCAAGCGACCTTCCTGGCAGTGCCGCACACCACCTTTGGTAAGTCAAGAGCGCTTGCGAAGTGTGGCTGTGACAGGTGGTATCAGAGCTGTTTAAGTGAGACACTCAAGATGACAGGACTGCTGAAGTCGTAGAGAAAATGATGAAAGTGCTACAAGATATGGGAGCTCCTTTTAGCAGAACCGGTGAAGAAGGTGTCACCGCAACCATCGTCGTTACACTGGTTGGCGGGCGCACTTCGGTTTGAAGGCTGGGGACAACCGCAGGTTGCAGCAAAGGCAGAGGAAGTGGCGGCTTGGAAAAGCGAGCTTCCAGAACACTTACGAAAAATGGTGAGCATGCGTGCTTGGGAGGAGCGTGTGCCAGACTGCGGAGGCGCAGGCTCTGCGGAGAGCGCGTTTAGGTTTGGCGACGGAAATGTGCGTTTGGACGTGCGAGCTGCGGAGACGCGTGGTGCCGCAGAGATGGGCGCTCTGGGAGTGCGCGGTGCGGACGTGCGGACTGCGGCAGAGAAACGTGCGATAGAAAAGTGCGAGCGCTCACAGGAGCGCACGGACAAAGGACGCTCGGTGGTGCGCACGGTAGGAGTGCGCGCGTGACAGTGAAGCGACCAGACGAGCGTGCGACAGTTGTGCGCGCTGCAGACGGGCGCACCGCAGAGGAGCATCGCGGAGGGCGCACTGCGGAAGCGCGCGGTGAAAAAAAGTGCGCTGCGGTTGGACAGGTTTACACAACGACGAACAAAGGCATGGTTTTGGGCGCCATGAAGGGCTGTTTGGACACAAATGCGCTGAGTTTCGTTGAGCTGCTGGTAAATGGCAGAAAAGTGAGGGCTTTGGTGGATACGGGCGCCTCACACAACTTCGTGAAGCTGGAAGTAGCGGATGCCATCGGGTTGAAGAAGACAAGCTGCGATGTGAAAGTAAAGGCAGTAAATTCTCAAGCGAAGGCTGCTGCAGGCATAGCTTCAGAAGTGACTGTTCACATTGGTCGTTGGATAGGTAAGGTTGATTTTACAGTGATGCCCCTTGATGATTTTGAGATGATTCTTGGGCAAGACTTCTTGCGGAGACAGGAAGCTGTCTTGATGTTGTTTGCGGACAGGCTGGTCATCTTCAAGGGTAAGAGGCCAAATGTGGTGAAAACTGTTGAAGGCAAACCGGATGAACAAGACAGATTTGTATCAACGGTGAAGGAAAAGAAGACTGCTCGGTGGTCAGAAACGCAGATGTATGTTGCAACGTTGTTGGATGAGTCTGATCCAGGTAGTGTGGGGACGCCTACGCCTCCTGTCCTCTCTGACATGTTGGCTGCGTATGCATATTTGATGCCCGAGAGCTTGCCGAAAGCATTGCCTCCGAGGTGGAACGTGGACCACCGTATTGAGTTGAAGCCGGGCTCCAAACCAGTGGCAAAGGTGACGTACAGATTATTAGGACCCGAGTTGGAAGATTTGAAGAGGCAGCTCACCGAACTCACGGATGCAGGGTTCATTAGGCCGTCAAGGTCTCCATATGGTGACCCGGTGCTGTTCCAAGGAAAGAAGGACACAGCCGAGTTACGGATGTGCTTGGACTACAGAATGTTGAACAAGCAAATGATCAAGAACCGGTATCCTCTTCCGTTGGTGGCTAATTGTTTTGATAAATTGGCTAAGGCATGGGTGTTTTCAAAGCTGGATTTGAGACAGGGGTACTACCAAGTGCGGATTGCAGAAGGTGACGAACACAAGACTACATGTGTGACAAGGTATGGGAGTTTTGAGTTTTTGGTTATGCCATTTGGGTTATGTAACGCCCCTGCCACTTTCTGCACATTGATGAATGATGTGCTGCGACCGTTTTTGGAAAAGTCGGTTGTGGTATATCTAGATAACATAGTGGTCTATAGCGAGACATTGGAAGATCACAAGAAGCATCTGAAAGAGGTTTTCGATGCGCTACGGGAGAACCAGCTATGCTTGAAAGCTTCCAAGTGTTCGTTTGGGCAAGAAGAGATCCAGTTCTTGGGCCATCGAATCGGCCATGGGGTGATTCGGATGGATGGCAATAAGGTTGCTGCGATACAGGATTGGGTAGAGCCGCGAACAGTACATGAGGTACGAAGTTTTTTGGGGCTGGCTAACTATTACCGCAGGTTTGTTGAAGGATACTCAAAGGTTGCAGCTCCGCTTACAGACTTGTTGAAAAAGAGTAAAATCTGGAAGTGGACGGAGAGGTGCCAAGCTGCGTTTGATGAGCTGAAACGTAGGCTTGCGACTGCACCAGTTTTAAGGCTGCCTGACTTTGAGAAGGAATTTGAGGTCCAAACGGATGCGTCAGACTTTGCTATCGGAGGTGTGCTGATGCAAGAGGGACATTCGGTTGTGTATGAGAGCCGCAAGCTCCACGACCGTGAGAGGAGATATCTGGTTCATGAGAAAGAGATGACGACTGTTGTACATTGCTTGAGGACGTGGAGGCACTACTTGTTGGGCAAATCGTTCGTTGTGAAAACGGACAATATAGCAACAAGTTACTTTGCCACGCAGCCCAGGCTCTCACCAAAGCAAGCAAGGTGGCAATACTTTTTGGCAGAGTTTGATATGATTTTGGAGTATAGACCGGGTAGGTTGAATGCTGCTGCGGATGCGTTGAGTAGGAAGGCTCAATTAGCAATAGTAAGTGGGCAGTCACTTGAACCAATGGTGCAAATTGTTTCTGATTTGCGGTTGCGGATTAGGGAGGCTCTAAAGGAGGACCCTACGGCTGGCAGCATTTTTGTGTAGATCAAGAGAGGAGAAACGACCCGGTTCAAAGAGAAAGATGGGCTGCTTTACTATGATGAGCGGTTGTATGTGCCGAGGACTTCACAGCTTAGGAAGGAGTTGTTGAAGGAGTGTCATGACTCAGTTTGGGCAGGACACCCAGGGCAGCATAGAACATGTGCGTTGGTTGAGAAGAGTTTCTATTGGAAACGTCTTCGGGCAGACATTGAAGAATATGTTCGCACTTGTCTTATTTGTCAGCAAGACACGTCAAGTTCGCAGAAGAAGGCGGGCTTGCTGCAGCCATTGCCGGTGCTGGAGAGACCATGGGTTAGTGTCTCGATGGAATTCATCACACAGCTACCGGAAGCGCAGGGGTTCAATGGGATCTTCGTGGTGGTTGATCGGTTCTCCAAGTATGCTACCTTTGTGCTGATGAAGTCGCAATGCAAAGCTGTAGATGTGGCTAAGTTATTTTTCAGACATGTGGTTAAGTACTGGGGCTTACCACTGAACATAGTGTCGGACCGGGATGCGTGGTTCACAGGCAAGTTTTGGCCTGCGTTATTCAAGCTGCTGGGAACAGAGTTGCTTAGGAGTTCGGGCTTTCATCCAGAAACAGATGGACAGACGGAGAGAGTTAACACAATTCTGGAATTCTACTTGAGGCACTATGTATAGGCTGATCAGAAGAATTGGTCGGAGTTGTTGGATGCAGCTCAGTTCAGTTACAACATGCTTGTAAGTTCTGCAACAGGTTACAGTCCGTTCGAGTTGGCAACGGGGTAGAAACCGTTGACTCCGCAGATTGTTGCGACAGGTGAGATTGGGCCTAGTCCAGCTGCGGCAGAATTTATGATGGC
This sequence comes from Pseudotsuga menziesii, assembly GCA_001517045.1. NCBI lineage: Eukaryota > Viridiplantae > Streptophyta > Pinopsida > Pinales > Pinaceae > Pseudotsuga > Pseudotsuga menziesii. The sequence goes on from LPNX010768306.1 coordinate 54,975, forward strand.
ATGGACAGACAGAGTAAAAATGGCTAAGGCTCATTTGGAAGGAGCTGCCGAGAGGGAAAAAAAGTGGGCTGATAAGAAACGCAGAGATGAAGAGTTTCAGGTGGGAGAAAAGGTACTTCTCAGACTTAGCAAAGAACAGTTCGTTCCACCAAAGGGCTTGGCCAGCTCCTTGGTGCGGAAGTATGACGGACCCTTTGAAATTCTAGAGAAGGTAGGCAAGGTGGCTTACAAACTCAGAATTCCGGAACATCTTCAAGCGTATCACCCAGTTTTTCATGTAAGCCAGTTAAAACGGTGCAGAGTTGATGCGGATGAACCAGAAAGACATATTCCTACTAGAGCTCCTGCGATGATTGTGGACAGGCCAGATTGAGAAGTGGAAGCTATCTTGGGACACAGGTTCAATCGGCGAGGCAAAGATTCAAGGTTGGAATACTTTGTCAAGTGGCGGGACTGGCCGGAGGAAGAAAACAGCTGGGAGTGGAAGAACGTGCTATGGAAGGCTGAAGACTTAGTCAGGGCGTTTCAGGAAGAGCATGGTCTACCTCCGCGGCGGAATCCACAGAAGTCACATCGCCGAGACGATGACAAGTTGGGTGGGGGAGCCTGTCACGGCCCCACCGCGACGACCACTTAAACGCGCGAAGCGCGCCCTTGGGATGCGTTAGGAGGTGGGCGCACCCCTTGGGATGACACCTTGGTGCGGGAGGCACCTTGGCACACCTCCGCAAAGCCTAAGTATATGGGCGGTTGTGCGTAGGCTGGGCGTACATGAATGGCAAGCGAACGAACAAGGCAACATCAGCAAGGTGGCAGGCGGTTGCGAGAGTGCGGGAGCTTGGACGGATGGGCAGATGAAGCGTTGGCGTGCGCACGGAAGAAGGATGTGCGTGACCCACCTTTGGAGTGGGCGCTCACCCCCTTGGCACATCACCTTGGAGCGCGTCACCGCCTTACTTGGTTTACACTTTACCTTGGCGCGTTGACCGACGGAGTAGCGTGGGCGGCAAGCAATGTGAGCACGGATCCACTTGAGGATGCTCACTTGGTATAAATAACGCTAAGGCATTGTGACAAAGACATCATCAAGAAGCTGGAAACGAAGAGAGGGAGCAGCAAGTCTGAGGAAGCCGCAGATGACAGGGCGTCTAAGCTAGGGACTGTCTCGCGCACTTGTAATCTCTTTGTATTTTTGGTGTAGTGGCTAGTGTGCTTGCACCACGAGCTCTGTCGTAGGCAACTCCATTGATGTAACAATTTTTCTCCGTTTTTATTATATCTTAGGGCTCTGCCAGTGGGCAACCCACACTTATTTCTTGGTGTCTTTTTACTACTGCTGCATCTTTTATTTTCTGCAATTTATTGGCTAAGTGTTGAATGTGCTGTAAGGATAATGTAACAGAGTAAATTGCTAAGAAGTTAAGTGTTATAAGATAAACGGATTCTGCAGGTTAAGGCGTAGTCTGCAGGCTTGGTGCTTGGGCGGGCAAACCCTCAAGCAACCTTCCTGACAGTGCCGCACATCACCTTCGGGAAGTCAAGAGCGCTTGCGAAGTGTGGCTATGACACACGGGTCCTCAAACCATGCACTAAGCATCAAAGTTTAAGAGGAGAGAGTGGGGAACCAAGTGAAAGGCGCTTCATGAATTCGAGGAGAGAAGAGCAGACAACAAGTAATGGAAAATTTACAAAATATGTAACCATAAGGCCGACTCTCTAGACTTTACAAAAATATATAACCAGACAACAAGTAATGGAAATTTTTTTACCTCGAGGATAACTAGTCCTAGTACAACACACAAAGAAAAAAATATATAAATAAATAAACGATCCCCTAAACGATTGTAGTATATACCTGAAACGAGACAACCCTTGAATCACAAGAAGCTCACAAGTTGCAGAGCGGAGTGCCGAGAAGAATGCATGGAAGAAAGGAAGAGTCCCCCTTCTACGGTTTCATGAATTTTATTAGTTTAATTTGCATGAGGAGCCAAGCGGCCTTCATTTAACCTACCTCCACGTGGACGTGGGTGCCCGTAAGTAAAAATGCTTAATGTTAGGACCATATTAGATGTTAAGTTACTTCAAGATTTTAAATTTAATGTTATATTAAATGCTAAATTAATTTGAGTTAATTTAAGCTCTTAAATTAAAAGCTATATATATGTAAATATATATATTAAATATGGAGTTAATTTAAGATTATTAAATTCAAGCGTTAACTTAAAGCATTACTTAGAATTCGAATTATAGTCAAAGAGGAGAGATGGATGTGAAATTAGAAAAACAAGACACCGTTGAGACGAGCATGATGAGCTGAATGCTAGGACATAGATTATACCCGAGGACAAAATCGTTTAATGAAAGTGACAATGAAACTTTTATGCAATTCTTGACAATTTGTCCCTACATAAAAGTATAAGCATTCTATAACTAAATTTTATCTCTGCAATTATTAGATTGAGATAATAACGATATAATGTTGTTGAATATGCCAGGAATTATCATGGTTCAGACACACAGAGGTTGAGGTCAAGGTGGACCACCCTCACCGCCACCACAGGCCCCACCACCGACACCGCCAAGGACAACCTCCACTCTAGAGATGGAGGTGATACTGAGATCCTTGGAAACCATCATGGCCACATTGAACAGGCAGTTCGAGAGGTTGAAACCATGCAGGTGAACTGAGAAAACTTCGATAGGGCACATGGTCCAAGGCAAGAACCTCTTTAGGATGTTTCAGAGAGCTACAGAAGATCAAAATTCCCAAGTTTTCAGGAGGACGACCTAGTAAGCATGCCAAAGCATGGCTTGAGGGTATGAAGAGGTGCTTCGCACTAAATGAGTATACCTCCAGTTCCAATGCTAGAATGTCCATCTTTGAGCTAAAGGGAGATGCCCTAAATTGGTGGTCAGACCTGGAGAAGAAATTGCATCTTACTCCTTTGACTTTTTTGTGGGAGCCATTCGAGGAAAGGTTCAACATGAAGTACCTTCCAGCTTACTATAGGGAACAATAGGCAGGTGCCTTTCATGCTTTGGTATAGAGAAACATGACGGTGAAAGAGTATGAAGATAGATTCATGGAACTAGTAAAGTATGTTCCATACTTGGACTCAAATGATTGACAGGTGGAGCGATTTGTGTATGGACTCAACTACAAGATCAGGGCTGCAGTACAGGTGTATGGAAGTTGATTATGCTTGCTATGCTAAGGATATGTCAGATGCAAAGGGAGGAAGCAAGTTGATAGGATCCAATCAATATATTACAAGGAAGGCACCACGACTGTACTTCAGAGCAGGACAATCTAGACCTCCTCCTTATGGTAACAGGTTCACCTCGAGGGGTAAAAATTCAGTTAACTCAGTATCCCAGGCTTCTTCAGCAAACCATGGGAAACGAGGACGAAGATAGGGAAATTCCTTTAGAGGATCGATGGGAAGGAACCCGTCCCAGAGGAATCCTCCTAAAAGCATACAAGCACCACCTAATGTCTCTTGTTGGGGATGTGGAGGTCCTCATTTTCAACGGGATTGTTCTAAGGGGAATACCAACAGCATGAAGAAGGAAGGAAAAGAACCATGGGAAGTTCTGGTAACACTCATTGGATTCATGCAGCTGTTCACAACTACCAGGAAGAACATCAGTCCACCGTAGGGGAATCCACTGGTAAAGGTAACAATGTCAAACTTAAAATTTTATTTGATCCTGGTGAAACATATAGTTTTATTTCACCATATGCATTAGATAAATGTGGGCTGGAATCCTGCAAGCACGATGATTTTGAATCTATCGAGATGGCTTCAGTAGTTAAGAAAGTAGTAGGTCTTAAGGTCAGGGGGTGTCAAGTGAACTTAGGAGTATGCGCCACTAAGTTGGATGCTTATGTCACCAATTTGGGGACCTACGACCTCATTGTCGGCATGGATTGGTTAGAAGGCCATAGAGTTGTCATGGATTTCTATGCAAAGAAAGTCTTGTGCCTTGATGATGAGGGTTGAGTAATTCAAATCCAGGGCCAAAAGAGAAAAGTATCCCTCTGTTTCATATCCACGATGAAAGATAAGAGGTGTTTAAGACACGGGTGTCAGTTGTTTGCAGTTGAGACGGTGAGCAACAATAAAGGACCTTCCTTGAATTCTTACCCTGTAATAACTAAGTTCAAGGATGTATTCCAAAAGAACTGCTAGGATTACCTTCAGAATGAGATCTTGATTTCACAATTTAACTAAAACCCGGTGCAAAGCTGATCTCAAAGACTCCTTATAGAATGAAAACCCCAACTCTTCGAGAGTTATAGATCCAGTTAAAAGAGTTTCTAGACTTGGGACTAATTAGACCTAGTATCTCACCATGGGGAGCACCAGTGACCTTCGTTAAGAATAAGGACAGATCGCTACGACTATGCATAGATTACAGAGATTTGAGTAAAGCCATAGTGAAGAATAGATATCATATACCAAGAATTGATGACCTCTTTGATCAGATGAAAGGTGCTTCAGTCATCTCTAAGATTTATTTGCGGTTAGGGTATCACCAGCGTAGGATTAAAGAAAATTGACATTTCGAAGACTGCTTTTCGAACTTGATTTGGGAATTATGAGTTCGTACTGGTACCATTTGGTTTGACCAATTCTCTAGCAGTATTCATGAGCGTCATGAACAAGGTCTTCCAAAAGTACTTGGACCTCTTTGTTCATGTCTTCTTAGATGACATTCTTATATATTCTAAGAACAAGAAGGAGCACAAGGAACACTTGTGTTTAGTCTTAACTTGCTTAAGGGAACATAAACTGTATGGTCAATTATCGAAGTGTTCCTTCTTCCAAAAGGAGACTCACTACTTAGGGCATATCATCTCAGGAGAAAGGATCTCAGTGGACCCAAAAAAGGTGAAGGCCATCAAGGATTTCCCAATTCCGAAGAAGTGCATGAGGTGCGTAGCTTCATGGGATTAGCAAGGTATTACCGAAGATTCGTGGAAGGGATCTCCAAGATTGCAAAACCCATCACCACCTTGTAGCGAAAGGGAGTCCGATATGAGTGGACCAATGAATGTGATGCTGCTTTTGTTGAATTAAAGAGATTGCTGACAAGTGCACCAATCTTACGGGTACCAGACATGGATAAAGACTTCATGGTATGCACCGACGCCTCGAAGCAAGGGTTATGAGCAGTTCTAATGTAGGAAGGTGGGGTAATAGCTTATGCATCTATTAAGTTGAAGCCTCATGAGGAGCAGTATGCCACGCATGATCTAGAATCGATAGTAGTGATGCCGACACTAAAATTATGGAGACACTACCTGGTTGGAAGAAGTTTCACACTTAAAACAGATCATCAAAGCTTGCAGTATATTTTTACACAAAGGGATATGAATGCTAGTCAACAACGATGGAGTGAGTTCATGAGTGAATATGACTTTGGTATCTTGTAGATAAAAGGAAAGGAGAATGTAGTGGCATCAGATTTAAGTCGAAGGATGATGATTTTCTCCTTAATTCCCCTGAAGTTGGATTTGAAGGAGACAGTGCTTGAACATCTCTTGGGGGATAGTTGGTATCTAAAGGTAACCTTGGCTATTCAGCATGGGAAGAGGATTGAGTCGAAGTATGATGGGTACCAACTTAAGGAATATGGGTTACTACTGTTAAGTTTTCATATGCTAGACTATATTCAATAGTATTCAATTCAAAATCATAGCAGCATATTAAGAATCACTGATAGAAACACAATCATAAGATAGACACATCATTTATCCTGGGAAACCCTCAAGGGAAAGAAAAACTAGTAAAAGCTTCCTCTGTATAAGATGTATAAAAGACAACCCCAAAAATAGTTGTTCTCCTCCTTCTATTCTATCTCTCTCTCCTATGCGCTACACAAGTGAGTCAGTCTGTGTTCAAATAAGAACAACATCTCCTCTATTTATACACATGTGTCAACTTGACTTTTGCACTAGACAAGTCATCCGCACTAAAGACCCGACACAAGTGGAGGCTTTACCTCATGACTCTATGATGACCAAATACAATAGTAACACCTCATCGGAGAAATAATAACATCTCCCTTGGGTTAGATCAGCAAAATACATTTAGAATATCCTTTGAAGTTACAATACTTCAACACTCCCCCTTAACGAGAAGGTTATTCTATTGACAACATCATCACAGACTATAGGAGAACAGAGAGACAATTACAACATTGCATTGAGGAGATACATATATACGTCACATGAATTTTTTCCACAATTAGTAACTTGGAACAGTTACTCTTCTTCTTCTGCGTCACATGATCACTTGATCCTTTATTTGCAGCAACGCATCGATCTTACAATCCTTCGTAGAAACACTTTGATCTTTTAGATCCTTTGCAGTGCTTTGATCCTTTGTAGCAACACTTTGATCTTCTCGATCCTTTGTAACAACACTTCAATCTTCTCAATCCTATGTAGCAGCACTTCGATCTTATCGATCCTTTGCAGCAACACTTTGATCTTCTCGATCCTTTGCACCAGCACTTCGATCTTCTCGATCCTTTGCAGTAGCACTTTTATGTTCTCGATCCTTTGTAGCAACACTTTGATCTTCTCGATCCTTTGCACCGGCACTTCAATCTTCTCGATCGTTTGCAGTAGCACTTTGATGTTCTCGATCCTTTGCAGTAGCACTTCGATCTTCTCGATCCTTTGCAACATCACTTTGATCTTCTGCAACAAACTTCCGATCTTTCAATCCCTTATAGCAGCACTTCGATCTTCTCGATCCTTTGGAGCAGCACTTTGATCCTTTCGATCCTTTGCAGTAGCACTTTGATCCTTCTTGATCCTTTGCAACTGCACTTCGATCTACTTGACCCTTTGTTTTTGTACTTTGATATACTTGATCCTTCATTGTTACACCACCTGCAGTACGCATGATCGATTTGCTGGATGATCAATCCTGATCACTTTAGGACATAAGTCCAAGGATGATGCAATCCTCCATCAGCATGATCCATGAAATCAATTAGTTGAATCATCTGCAACTAAATGTAGATATCGACCCCACCTAGTGCTAGCCTTGTCATCTGTGAGGACTCATCGTAGACCATCCATACCACACAGGTTAGGACCACTCACAAGTGAGTGTTATACTACTGTATCTATACTCACGTGTAGGTATACTCTACCATGTAAGAGTATTTTCTGCAGAGTAGATATCGACCACATACACAATGTTGGCCCATCATAGAACAACCATACCACACAGGTTAGGACCACTCCCAAGTGAGTGTTATACTATGTCGTCCATGAGGACTCATCATAGAGAATCCATACCACACAGGTTAGGACCACTCCCAGGTGAGTGTTATTCTATGGTATCTACACATGAATGTAGGCATACTCTCCATACAAGAGTATAGTCTACAAGGACAATCTTGAATGCATACATAATGTCAATCCCAGGGTCCGTGAGGACTCATCGTAGAGCATCAAGACCAATGAGGTTAGGACCACTCCTGAGTGAGTGTTTAATCTACGGTATCCACAATTGAATGTGGGTACTCTCCATGAGAGTAACATCTGTAGGGCCATCCTTATCTCGTAAGGACCAATCTCATGAACTGAGTGTTATACCTGCTATCCTGGAGAGAGGATACTATTGTCCGCAAGTGAATGTGAGTACTCTCCATGCAAGAGTAGCATCTGCAAGGCCATCCTTAGCTAGTAAGGACCACTCTCATGAACATAGTGTTATACCTACCATCCTCAAAAGAGGATGTTATCGTCCACAAAAAAATGTCAAACCATCATCACTATCATCCATCATCGATGTCAGTCTCATCATTACTCCCACTTTCCTGGGAAGTTTCATATCATCAACCTACTCCCCCTTTGTTCGAGGAGGGTTCATGTCTTCGACCTGATATTCCCTTTTCAAAGAGGGTCCATCATTTCTGGTTCCATCACTTTTCCTCCTTGCGAGGAAAGTCCTTTTGAACTACACCAATCTTGTCATAGAAATAATCGAACTTCATTCGAGATAAAGGCTTGGTCACTATATCGGCAACTTGCTCATCGGTACCCACATACTGGAGCTTGATAGCTCCCTTTTGTACCATATCCCTTATATAGAAATATCAGATTTATATATTCTTTGATTTGTCATGGAACACTGGATTCTCTGTCATCTTTATACAACTCTGATTATCACATAAAATTACTGTGGTGTCCACCTCGATGTCAAATATTTTTGACATCAGCTTCCGAAACCATATTGCTTCACAACAAGCAGAGCAAGCTACAATATACTCTGCTTCAGCTGTGCTAAGAGTAACACTAGACTGTTTCTTACTAAACCATGAGATCATGGCAGGTCCTAGACAATAACATCCACCTAAGGTGCTCTTTCTGTCTATAGTACTTCCTACCCAATTTGAATCCGTATACCCATACAAATTGTAGTCATGATCTCTCCCATAGTACAATGCCAAATCAAGCATACCTTTTAGGTACCTCATCACATGCTTTGCAACTATCAAGTGAACCCTTCTAGGTTTAACTAGATACTGACTCAAGGTGTTCACAACAAAGCAAATATCTGGCCTTGTCTTCGTCAGATACATTAATGACCCAATAATATGTCTATAGTGATTCATGTCCAGTAGCTCGGATGTCTCATCAGACAACAACTTTAATTTGGTGTCCATGGGTGTGGCCATGACTTTACAATCCAACATATCAAATATTTTCAAGATTTCTACTGCATACTTTCCCTGATTTAGAAATATTCATTCTGGGCTCTACCACACTTCCAACCTTAGGAAATAAAGCATTAATCCAAGATCTTTCATCTTGAATTCTTTGGCTAGATTCTTCTTTCAATCCTTGATCTGTTTCTCATTTCCAGTCAGAAATTGATCATCCACATACAACAATAGTATGACTGCTTCATCATCCATAATCTCCATATAAATATTAGGATCAGCTTTACCCTTGGTAAATCCCATGCTTGTCAATAAGCTATCTATTTTGCCATACCAAGATCTAGGAGCTTGCTTTAGTCCATACAAATCCTTTTTCAACTTACATACAAGAGTCGGTCTGTCTTTGACTTCAAATCCTTGTGGCTGTTCAAGGTAAACCTCTTCCTCAATCACACCATTAAGGAATTTTGTCTTTACATCCATTTGGTTTAAGTCCCACTTCATCATGGAAGCAAGTGGCATGATAGATCTGATGGAAGTGTACCTTACTACCGGAGAAAATGTCTCTTCACAATCGATCCCCTCTTTTTGAGAGAATCCTCTAGCAAAAAATGTTTCCTTGTACTTTTCAATACTTCCATCCACAACATGTTTTATACTGTAGATCCATTTCGAAGATACCACACTCAGTTTTCTGGTTTGGTAACAATATCCCAAACATCATTTTTCATGAACGACTGGTATTTTTTCGTCATTTCTTCAACCCATTTTTTCTTCTGTGCAACTTCCTCATAGTTGTTGGGTTCTTGGTCCACAGGATCACACATCAAAGCTACATAACTCGAACATGGCTTTGACCTTTTGTTGGTTCTTGTGGAGCCTTCTGGTGCTCCATATATTTCTGCTTCTTGTATGATTTATCTTACCCAAGCAAGTTTTCTCTTTCAAGAGATCTCCATAGTAGGGGGATCCTGAGGCTCTAGCATTTCATGGTATTCTGATGTTATTCTTTCAGGAGTTGGTTCAGCTTCTGTCCTTCTGGGAGGTACATATTCTTCATGCACTTCTTCATGCTAACACCTTCTGGATTTCTTAAGAGCTGCCTCTTCATCGAAGGTTACGTCCCTACTAATATCGATATGGTGAAATCCTGAAATGTATATCTTAAAAGCTTTGGAGACTTCACAATATCCTACAAATATTCCCTTCTTGTCAGAAGGATCCAATTTGGTTCTCTTCTCTTTCGAAATATGTACATACACTAGAAAACCAAATATCTTGAGATGGATTACTTTAGGTTTCTTTACGGTATACATCTCTTCAGGAGTCTTGAATCCAAGAGCACTGTGAGATAATCTATTTTGCACATATATGGTTTTTCTTGCAGCTTCATCCCATAGGTGCGTAGGGAGGTCTTGATCATGAATCACGGTCTTTACTGCTTCCATGATAGTTCTATTCTTTCTTTCCACAACACCATTTTGTTGGGGATTATAGGGAGTGGTTAGTTCCCTCTTGATTCCTGCCTCCTTACAGAATGCTCCAAATTCCTTTGAAGTGTATTCTCCACCATTATCTGATCTCAGTGTCTTGATTCTCTTTTCTGACTGGTTCTCTATCAAGGCCCTTTGAATTCCTTGAATTTCCCAAACAATTCACTTTTATTCTTCAAAAAGTGTATCCAAGTCTTTCTTGAATAATCATCAATAAATGTGACATAGTATTCATATCCACTTAAGGATATGGAGGGCATAGGACCACATACATCAGAATGGATTAGTTCCAATGTACCTTTAGTCTTTGTGTCACTTTTCAGAAAGGGATTCTTTATGTTCTTTCCCTGTGCACATCCCTTGTAGGTTCCCTCATGTTCGATCTTCAGATCTGGTAACCTTGTTACCACCTTGCTCACATAGGGAAATGCTTTGTAGTTGATGTGAACAAGTATCTTATGCCGTAATTCACTTGAGCTGGTAGTCTCATGGACAAGCACTATCTCTAGATGTCCTTTGAGCTTGTATAGTCCTCCTCCTCCTTCTCCAATGACTACATCATCTTCAAGTGTCTTCCCTTTGGACCACATGAGTACTTGTCCATCTATAAAAGCAACTCTATATCCTTTCTTATCTAGAGTTGAGATGGAGAGTAGGTTCTTTTTCAAACCTGGTACATATAGTACTTCCTTCATCTTCATGGAGGTCCCAGAGTCAAGCTTGTAGCTTGATTCACCAATACCTTTGATGGGATATTGATACTAGTCATCCCCCAATGATACCTTATGGAAAAAATTATTCTCTTCAAGATTTAACAGAGTTGTCTTCTTTCCTGTCATGTGCTTAGAGGCACCACTATCAATAAGCCATGTATCTTATCCAGGTGTCATAGACCCAGAGAGTGCAGAGAATAACACATATTCTTCTACATAGTCACCTCTAGTTATGTTTTGAGGTCTTTGTTCATCCTCATCTTTAGCTAGATGAGCATAACATCTTTTGTTGTTGTTGTTTTTTGGTGATGGACATTCTCTAGCAAGATGTCCTCCCTTATGACAGTTGTAGTATTGATACTTTGAGTAATCCTTCTTCTTCTTCTTCTATAATTTCTTCTTTGAAGGCTTATGATTACTCTTCTTGAAGTTTGATTTTTTTCTTTCTTTACTATGGGAAGCTAGAGCCTGATCATCTTCTCTGATAAGGTCTTCTCTATTGGCTACTCTAGCTTCTTCTTGTATGCAATCTTCCCACACTATGTCAAACTGCATAATTTCTTTTCTTGCACATAGAGTTTGGATGAATGAGTCCCAAGGTCTAGTGAGGCCATTGAGAGCAGTCATAACCAATTCATCCTCATCAAGGATATCTCGAATAGCACTTAGCTTCTCTTTGATCTGGGAGATCCTTATGAAGTAATATTGAATAGATTCTCCTTTGCTCATCTTGTTGCCCTTCAATTGAGTTCTCAGATTCATATTTATGTTGATGTTCTTTCCTTCATACATTCTAGAAAGTGCATCATACATTTTCTTAGGTGTATTCTTGGATGACACTTGAGGGATCAAGTGATCCTTGATAGAATCAACAATGATCCTCATTTCCTTGATTAGATCTTATTCATGTTTATCCTTAGCTTCAGATTCTTTAGGTTCTTCAATCTCATTCTTGATATAATTCTAAAGACCATTCTCTCTCAAAATGAGGCCAATCCTATACTTGTAAGCCAAGAAGTTTTCTATGCCTTCCAATTTTTCCTCAAGCTTAGTAATTTGGGCCATCTTTGACCAGTAAGTCACTCAAAAATTAAATTTATCAAAACAAGAGATTAACCTTACCAGTAGATGCGCTTGGAGGAGGTGATTTGGTTGATCCAACTGCTTTCTGGAGATCCCTAATCTCCAGTCTTCAAATCCTATTTGCAAAGTTGCAGCACTGCAGTTTTTCTGGTTTTGTTTTACTATAATTTTTTTGGTTCACTCCCAAACTAGGGTTTTTATTTCCCGGAGATCTAGCCATCCAAAAAATTTGATCTAGGGATAAATAGATGCACTCTGGGAGGGAGCAACTTTCTATGCAAGCAGATCTTCAATCCTCTAACTTTTGTAGAATCCCTAATTTCTTCCATAGAGGGAGGAGGGAGAATTTCACCTTGTGAAAGATGCTCTAATCAGGTTAGCTATGATTCCATGTCAAGTTTTCATATGCTAGAATAGATTCAATAATATTCAATTCAAAATCACAGTAGCATATCAAGAATCACTGATAGAAATACAATCACAAGATAGACACAACATTTATCCCGGGAAACCCTCAAGGGGAAGTAAACCTAGCAAAAAATTCCTCTGTATAAGATGTATAAACGACAACCTCAAAAATAGTTGTTCACCTCCTTCTATTCTGTCTCTCTCTCTCTCCTATGCGCTACACAATTGAGTGAGTCTATGTTCAAATAAGAACCAAAGATCCTCTATTTATACACATGTGTCAACTTGAATTTTGTACTTGACAAGTCGGCTCCAATAAATTGTCTGGGCCGACTTCACCTCGAAATACTCAAAAATAATATTTTATATTATTTATTAGGGTACTAAAGACCCGACAAAAGTGGAGGATTTACCTCATGACTCTATGATGACCAAATATAATAGTAACACCCCATCGAAGGAATAATAACATCTCCCTTGGTTTGCATCAGTAAAATACATTTAGAATATCCTTTGAAGTTACAATATTTCAATTGCTGTGGTATCAAGGGAGGATGTATATTCCTAAAGAAGTTGATCTTAGGGAAACAATCCTTAGCAAATCCCATAGGGCACATTATTGTGCGCACCCTGGAGTGAAGAAGATGTATGCAGACATAAATAAGCTCTTCTTCTGTCCTGGTATGAAGAGCGATTTAGTCGACTTTGTTTCGAAATGCCTCAAGTGTCAGCAAGTAAAGGTAGATCATTGACACCCAACTGGTCTCTTACAACCTCATGATAATCCTATGACTAAATGGGAAGTCATTTCCATGGAATTTGTTGTGGGATTTCCATTCACATCCTCGAGACATAGTGCTATATTGGTGGTGGTCGACAAAATGACCAAAAGCACCCACTTCATTCTAGTGAGAGACACTTATGATATGACGGATGTAGCAAGGGTATTCATAAATGAAATTGTATGCCATCATGGAGTTCTGAAGAAGATAATTTCTGACCAAGACCCTAAGTTTACCTCCAGATTTTGGACAAGCATGTAATCAACATTAGGGATCTAGCTGAACTTAAGCTCATCTTATCATCTTGAGACAGATGGGGAGACAAAGAGGGTGAATCAGGTGATGGAGGACATGCTTAGGATGTATGTTATGGATCAACAAACATAGTGGGAGAAATATCTTCCTCTAGTGGAGTTTGCATATAAAAACAGTCATCACAGCTCCATTGGTATGCCTCCATTTCAAGCATTGTATGGGAGACCTTTTAGGACTCCACTCAGTTGGGATAGGTTGGAGGACCATGTTTTAGTTGGACCTGAGTTGCTTCAGGAGATGGAAGAGAAAGTGGTATAGATCAAGCAGCGGATGAAAGAAGCAGATGATAGACAAAAGAGTTATGATGATGCTCACAGAACTGATAGAATTTATGAGGTAGGGGATCGCATATTTATCCACATTTGACCAAATAAAAGTACCATTTTGTTTGGAAATGGGACCAAGTTGTCACCTCACTTCATAGGGCCATTCGAGATTCTTGAAAGAATCATATTGGTAGCTTATCATCTTGCACTACCACCCCAATTGCACAGAACTCATAATGTATTTTATGTTTCAGTATTGTGACATTACATAGCTGACGAGACTCACAAAATTCATTGGAAGGACTTGCAGGTCTTGGATGAGGGAACCTTCATGGTCGAACCATTACGTATACTAGATCATATGGTTCAATAGCTCTATAGTAATCATGTGGACCAAGTTAAGGTCCAGTGGGACAAGTATAGCCTAGGATATGCTATCTGGGAGGATGCAGAGACTATGCATCGAGAGTTTCCCTCACTATTTTGACCATAACTTCGGAAAGAAGTTTCTTGAAGGGTGGTTGTATGTAACGCCCCATATTTTGACTTAGGCATGCTTATCAGTCATAGTTATTACACTGTATTTTCTTATTATCTATGGACTTAGCTATACTGAGTAAACTGTATTTTGGCATGTTAGACGTGATTATATAATGATTATGATTATATGATGTTATCATTCTTATGATCTGATTATGATGTTATGATTTTATCATGCTTATGCTTTGATTATGATATTATGATGTTATCATGCTTATATCAATGCTTTGATTATGATTCTATGATGATTAACATGATTATGTGGATGCTATGATTATGATGTTATGATGTTACTGTGCTTATGCGATTACTATGTGGAAGTCATCATCAAATTCCTTTATTCCATAACGAAAACGTATATTTGATTGCAATTCTTGATACGATGTGATATGTATGATGTGGTACATGAATACCCACCCATGATGCGATAAATTTTATGATTTTATGTGATGAAAGGAAATAACGTTGATAATATGGACCATCTATTGATTTAATATTTTTATGAATGCATGTTTGTATAGTGCTAACTTGTAGGGTACAAGGGCTATGTGATAACCAGGTACGTAATGTGAAATATGATGTAATACATATCTTGAAGAGAGCCTTAATTTCCAAATCGATGATACAATTCCACGTACCAATAAACTCAATAGCAGCACAGTGTGGTTTGATGGGGTATAAACCTAGTATGTTGAGAGGGATGGATGTATTTCCCACCCTATGCCACTATGATACCCGAGGTCATGGGAGGGTAGTGCCAAGACACGATCACCAAGTTGTTGTGATGATGACATTCGGATGCTTGATAGGAGAGGATAGGTCCACTAGTTAGTCGATGCTATCGCTCTCAGGTTCTGTGTGGGAAGGTCAGTACAACTGGCATCCACTTTGTACTAGTAGAGGAAGGAAAGGGAGGATGCAGACATAGGTTAGGATGGGAGGACATGTTAGTTAGTATTGTTGAGGATTGGACATTTTATGATACCGAATTAGTGATGGTAGGTACCCATATCGATTGACTGATTAATACAAACATAACTATTAAATAACTCAGAATGTCAAAGGAATCATATTATATATGTATACTTTTCCTATTTGCATGAAATATTATTAATATCAGGTAGAATTTAGGTGGTTTGGTTATAGTACATGTGAAGTCTGTGCATGTACTGGCCATGCATGCACACCTTGTACATGCACGCTAGTATGAATATACAAATACATAATATGTCAGATAATAATATAAGTTGTAATAAGAAACCAAATATTTGTGTATTAATCAATTCAGATAATGGATGTTTAGTTTTTACGGAATGTGTATGAACGAGTCGACAAAACTATTTGTAATTATATAAGAAAATTAAGAGAAGTAATGTCACTATGAAATATCAATTGAAAAACATTAACCTTGGATAGTTGGATGGGTTAACTAGTAATCATGATTTATTTAAACTTGTAAATGTACCTTATTTATTAAGAAACAATGTAATAGATTAATGTGGGGGTACTTAGCAATAAACATATACATGTGGATTTTATTATTACAATCAATTAATAATAATACTATCATTAATTATTATTGATTAATAATATTAATTATTCTTATTACTGTTATTGTTATTTATTTATTATTAGTGTTTATTATTATGTTATCAATAACAAATAACAATTGACGATATTGTTATTACCATTAAACCTAATAATTAAACAAATAATGTTGGTGTCATTTATTTCAGTCGGTTATGTTTTAAATTCAACATATTCAATTCAATGGGATAATTATTCAATAATTGTCCACTGTCTCGTGAAGGGTGATGAAGTGGACAACTCAAAAATATTAATTAATGTACTGCTTATTTCTTAAATAATCTGAACTAGTTGGACTGCAAAAGAAAGGAATAAATAATGCTTAATATTTTAATATGAATGAGGTGGTGGAAGAGGGGAAAGGCGATGGAAGAAAGGAGGATGGAAGGAGGTATAAGGAGGGGGAAATCGAATGGTTTTGGGGATGGTGATTTTGGAGAGTACTCTGGGAAATTTAGGAGAAAAGAGGAGAGGAAAGTGTTGTAAGAGAGGAGGAAAAACTTGAGGAGGGGGTTAACTCAAGAATCGGAAAATTCTAGTCGAAAGAGAAGGAAGCTGCTATCGGGTTTATCGATACATGGGATCGGGGGTTAGGAAACCCATTGATTTCCTAGGGCCAGCAAGATTAGCACTGGTCGGTAGGGTGGATCATTCGGTTTGGTAACAAAGCTCAGACCAGTGAGGGGCAAGGCTACATGAGCAAGGAGAAAGGAAACTATCTTCATCTTGAATAAAGTTCTGGGTATTTTTCTGTATTACCCTCTTGTCAATTTTAGTGCAAGGATAAACAAATAGACATGGTTGGAAATTAGAATAATATTAAATGTCATTATGATGTAAATAGTTAATATCCAAATTGCTAACTGCTAGTAAATTCGTTTGTTGAGAACCAAATTTTATTTTTACTACTGAGTACTCTCAAATACTCTCAAATAGAAAATATGAATTAGATGTAAAAAAAATTAAAGGTAAACAAACTCCCACAGACTCATAGAAACCTCAAAATATTATTTTTTTATTTAAACGGATTAGTCATTTCAGAAGAAAGAGTTTACATATTTTTGACTTAGTACTTTGGCCGAAAGGTAAAGCATTACAATTGTGAGCTTGATTAAGAACATGGTGATGTATCAATCTGACTTTTACAAAATATGAAATAACTGCTTGATTTATCAATATATCCTAAAGGAAATGGAAATATAAAGCTGAAAATTTTAAATAAGGATCACTACATTTTTTCCAAACAATCCATGAAATGTTCTTAATCTAGATTTTATATGATCATAAAAGTTACTAGTGCTTTGAAAATATCTTCCTCAAAGAGAGAAATGTGAATATAAAGATAAACTTAGGAAATCCAACTTTTAAATACTAAGCCCATCAAAGTTACTAATGCTTTGAAAATATCTTCCTCAAAAAGAGAAAATGTGAATATAAAGATAAACTTAGGAAATCCAACTTTCAAATACTAAGCCCATCACTTTTTTAAATTTTCAATATTTCATAATAATTCAAGTGATTCCTAAGTGTGAAAGGGTGTGAAAGACCTTCCACAATATATGAATTAGGTATATAAATCCTCCATATACATCATACCTAGATTCTCAAGTTTCACATGATAATTTATTGTAAAGGTAGGACATGCCAAATTGAATATGGAAAAGAGATCAATGTTTATTGATAATGATGAGATATAGATGAATGAAAATGAAGAAAAGAAAAACAAATGCACACCATCTTCCTTCTTCTCTTTATCATATTGAGAGGTAGTTTCATTTTCATTGGTTAATAAATTTGGTTAATTATTTTGTGCTTAGCTTATCTTTTTTTATAAAGATGAATAATTATTACCTTTAACCTATCTTATTTTTTTAATACAAATTGGTGAGAATCATCCATTGAGTTAAGTAATAATTTCAAAAGTCAATACTCTTCGTATTTAAAAAACAATGATGAATATTTATTTATTTTAATAATGACCACATATTAAGAGGTTTTGATTCAGGTTATTCCATATTTATGATGAATTTGTGAGCATGTTCTTCCCTATGAATACTTTATGAGGGGTGTTTTTTAATACTTTGTATTTTTGACCTTAGAAGAGATAATGATAGGAAAGTAGCCATCTGTGTGAACAAAATATATGATGGATTCCTCACCACTTAATAAAAGATAACAAAAAAATAGACAAATTCCAAAGAAATACTTGTAATCTTATTCAAATAAATGTATTGATATGGATCGTTGAGCCTCGGTATCTCCATTGACAGTCAAACCTCTCTTCCTCATGCATTGAGCCTTGTATTTTTGTATTCACTTATCCAGTGTGAGTTCCCCTTTCTTCCCTTTCCCTTATAAAAGTCTCAAGTTTAGTCATGTCCTCACACAAGAAACTCTTGGGAACAAATTCCCTTAGCCATAGCTGCAGAAGAATACAGAAAATGGTCATAGGAAAGGGAAAAATATGATTTCCCATCCATGACTGAGACTAGAACATAATCTAACCAACCCACATTGTAATCATGCTAAAGAGAAGCGAACCACATAGTCAATGCAAACACATTTTTACCAAATCCTCCAATTCTTTCCAACAATGATGCCAAAAAACCCTCTTCTTAGCTAATTCAAGGTTTCACTTGTATTGCATTACTTCCTTACCTCATGAATCGATTCTAGAACCCAAATATATTAATCATACCAACAATACCATGAAACAATAAGCCTTGTCTAGTCAAATTATTTCAAAGGATGATGCCAAAAAATCCCTCTTCCAGGCTATAATAAAACCCTTCCCACAAAAATCTCCAATTCTTTCAAACAATAATGCCCAAAAGAAATCCCTCTTCTTACCCTAGTTTGAGGTTTGCTAAAAAAAAATCCCTCTTCTTAGCTAGTTCTAGTTCGACGTTTAACTTGTATTGCATTTAGTTTTTTATAGTTAATTTTTTAAATTTTGTTTTATTAATATATAAATATATAATATAAATAATATTTTATGTTTTTTATATTTTTATTTCTATTATTATATTTTATAAATCCTATATATTATAAATATAACATATATCTTATAAATATAATTATTTTGTATGTATTATAATAATGTAAGCTATTTAGTATATAATGCATTACAATATAATGTATTATATTTTTTAGAGATAATTCTGATATTTATAAGGTCACATTGACAACTAGTGTCCATGGAGGGTTTTAAACACATGTCTCATCTCATTTATTTTTATTAAACCATGTTCTTAGGGCTATACTATATGTCAACATGAGGAAATATTAAAATCATGGTAACTCTTTTTTTTCAAAATAATTTCACAAAAAGGGAGGATTTTTTTCTTTTCAAAATGGAGGATATAGGTGATTTTTTTGCAAGGGAGAGACCTAGGGGAACTTTATAACTTTCCAAACTCAAGCATGAGGAGAACCATGTTTAATGAATGCGTATGGAGAATTAATAGAGTTGTGAAATTGATAATTTTTAGGTAACATAATGACACAAAATACAGGAACGTGTCGAAACTTTAACAGACTACCAAGAGGTCAAATGACGATGGTTTTTTCAAACAAAATATGAACACGACTAGTATGATGAGGAAAAAACAATGACACCAACTTCACAACATGATAGTTACAAGAGGGAAATCCAACAAATATTCAATACTAAACTCAACCACACTATTATGATGCACATGAAGAAACTTGGTGAATCTGTCGAAGGGATAATTCGAAAGAAAAAATGGTGAAACAAGATATGGACATGATAAGCACATCGAGATGGATGTGACAACACAGATGAAATGATATTGAATTTTTTTTTAGTAGGTTCTTCTATGGCTACATGTTTCACTAGCTTGTGTCTCTAAATCCATCTACAATGTTACAATTTACTAAATTTTAACACTACAGATTGATTCAAAAACCCTTTTTGTAGATGGATTCAAAAACTCCTTAAAGTGTAAATTGTATAAATTCATTGTCAAAATTGCAATTCTCCATTGTTGGGTGACACAAATAACATTGACCAAATAAGTAACCAATTTATATTCTTAATGTTATTGTTATGTGGTCATTCTTAGTTTAGTTATTCGTTATCTGTTCATATATTTTATCTCATGACCCAATTGGTGATTTATATGCTCATTTTTAGTTGGCTCACTCAAGTTTGGTCATTTATACCTTGAAAAAACTGTGGTAACCAAATTTTTTGGTCACTTGGTCATTTATCTCTCATTTTCTACTAGTGTATAGTTCCAGAGGAACTTCATGTCAAAGAACAACAACGTGTCAAGAAACCTAATGTCGTTGGAGATTAAACTAGGAATTTCATGTGTTTAGGTAACTTAACTCAAGTTAAACAAGGGTGGAGAGACTTCTCACAGAGTTGGCATGGGAAGAATGAAAACAAAATGAAAACAAAATATTCCATCATTATAAATCTAGATTGAAAGGGGTTATAAAGGGATGCATTTTATATATTTCACATAGTTCTAACAATTTGATATAAATTCAATATGGTAAGGAAACACGAGGGTTTGAATAAGGGAAATTACAATATCAAGTTTCAATACATATTTTGTAACTTGACACAAGAGTTGGAACCAAGGATTGAAAGGGGTTTCGATATTTCATGGTGATGCAATGTGTTAAAAGAAAAAAGGGGTTTATAATATTGTATTTATTTTTCCAAATTGTTAGGAGTTATAAGTTGTTTTGGAGTTATAAGGGTTTCATGATTTTATTATATGCAAAACTTAATAAAATTTAATTTTTGGATTATATCCTAAACCCACCTTAAATTAAAGAAGGGGGTAGTAGGATATTTCTATGTGTACCTTGTCTGTATTGATGCATGGTGGTGTTGTAATATTTTCTGGAAACACCACTATCATATACAGAAGAAAGCATTCTCTTATAAATAAATGAACATTGCATAGGGAAATTAAAATATCTAAAGAAGGAAAGCAGCTACTTTCACTGAATAAAAAATTATGCAACTTTTAAGCATCTACAATATTTCTTTGGTAAAGTTTTTGGATGTCCTTTACAATAATTTTAGGAGTTTGAGTATCTCATTGATTTTTTCAAAAGTATTACTTTGGGGTATAGTTGCAAGTTGTCTTACATTTTTTTTATTTGGAATCATATGGTTCACATACTTGCCACACTTTTGCATTTGTATTTATAGTTGTCATTGAGTCTTGGTTCGGCTTGAAATTGAATAGAGGGATCAAATATGTCTGATGTTGATTATTTACAATACTTAGCCTTTTGTGACACATTGTTTTGGTAACTTGAAGTACTTTTGGATCGTAATGGAAATGAACATTGAATACTTGTTTAGTATTCTACATACTTAATCATCACTACACAAGGACCAACTATTCAAATTAGTAAACATTCACTTAGTCATGTAACCAGTTGTCTACCATTTATGCATAAAAAGGTTGATATTCTTAAAAATCATAATAGGCTCTTAAATTCTTAGCTACAACTTATTTGACAACAACATTATGAAACCATACTTCTTCAACATAATCCATTATTTGGATTAACTGTCGTTGAAAGTGATCGGGAGGATATGGATAACAACTATGTATCTATCATATGAATTTGATGAAGGCACCAAGGAGACATATAATGAATTGGATGAAGACACTAAGCTGATAGAAAATAACTTGGATGAAGACACTATGGAAGGTAATTAACAATTGAAGGATAAACAAAAATTAACCGAACCTTGGAAAGGGTCGAACTTGAAGAAAAAAATTAGCCTAGGATATGACATGACAAATATTGAGCACTTTCACATTCTTGATTACTCTAAACCTATGATGTTTGTGAGTGCTATATTTCTTGATGATAATTTGAAAAGGAATACTATTGATGATAAGTAGGATAAAGCACATGAACTTGAGAATTATGATGAGGAACAAGAAAATAAGGATGATATTGATGATATTGATGAGGATGATGCACTTAATGTTTCTAATTTGGATGGTATATCTAAATAGTGCCAAACTATCACCAGGTTGGCCATCATGAATTAAAATGTTTTGATCTTCAACCATGCAGTATTTGTGGGAAGACAAACCACCTTTTATAAAGGTGTTGGAAGATACCAAATATTTACATAAAACATGTACATTTTGGAAGGTTAAGTAATTGACACTTCACATTGGAAGCTAGTTGTTGGAGTGATATTTAGGTTGGATTCATGCATAGGCACATGAATACTTGATTGGAGAGGTTTTCATAGCATATGGATATGAAAGTGTTGATTCAATTTTTTTTATATGATAGAAGGCATGAACAAGGCCCACTTGATGTAGTCTTTGAGTTGAAGACCGAGTCTATAGAATCCACTCCATGGAAAATTTTAGGGTAAAAAATTAAGGGGTTCCAAATGTTGAATCGCTGAATACTTTATATGGTAGTAAGTTAAAAACAAAAAGAGCCCCATGTTGTTTAAACAAAAAAAGTACATATAACTATTATCCCACAGGTTTTTATGAGAGATAGGGTTGAAAATAGTTTTCACCCATGGTTTTTAGATGAGAGGGACTTAAAGATGGTTTCACCAATGGATTTTAAAAGAGAGAGGCTTGAAAATGTTTTTTTCCAATGTTTTTTAGAAGAGAGGGGATTGAAAATGGTTTTCTTTTTTGATGCAATGATATTCAATTTAGAATTTGTAAACTTTGGACACATAAAAAAATAAATACATCTATATGAAATAAAATTTGAAACCAATGAAATATCATACAAAATATTTTTCCATCCAAAGATTCAAAAGCATAGTCCTCATTAATTGAAAACCAAATAATCTCTTCTTAATTACAAGAACACTAAAGTGACTATTTTGGTTGAGGGTGGGATTACACACAACTTCATAGACTTTAGGGTAGCAAAAAAATAAAAATAAAATCATCTACCCTACCTCCAGCTTTCAAATATCAATACCAAGGAACAAAAGCACCTCATGCGATGGAAAATTCCATAAAGTTGGAGCTATCCATAAAATACTACCATTTAAGATGACCAATATATGTTAGGGAAATTGGAGGGATTGACATTGTTTTATGTGCCCAATGGTTAGAAACACTAGGGACAATATGAATAAACTCATGATAACAATTTATAATATTTTGTGAAAATGGGAGGAAGTAGAAGCTTTATGGTATCAATTTACTCCCTCCCCAAATTGTCACATCAAACAAGATGGATAAAATGATAAAAAAGGGAGCTCAAGCATTTTTTTTACATTGCTATGCTATGGAACAAAAATGGGTGAGAAAAATTTAGGTTTTTTATTTTGCCATTTTTTATAAAAAGGGCAATGGAAATATCGTCGTATACTGCTTATAAAGGAATCATGAAAGTGATGCCTGAATATGTGCCATTTCCCTAGTTATTCCTGAATGGATTTCAGAAGTCCAAACTACATATGTGAAAGACCCAGATACAAGGAAACTAATTGAAGAGATTGAAAGCAAAAAAATCCAAATACTCATTGGAGAAAGACACATTATGGAATTAACAAAGTATATATTTACCCAGTTCGTCAAAATTCAAAATTCAGATCTTAAAAGAGAACCATGATTCTCTGACATCCGACCATTATCCATTCTATAAAACATACCATATATCCATCAGTCCTTCTTTTGGAAAGAAACGAATACTAATGTCAAGAAATATGTGGCTGAATGTGATACTTGTCAAAGGAAGAAGTTTGAAACAATAACTCCTCTTGGGCTTTTCCTGTTAGGATTATTAATCCTCCCTTTGTCTCCCTTTTTACCACATAAAGTCTATTTCCTTAATTTCTCCAGCTTAGGAGGTCTCATCACTTTATTAGTGCATGGGGGACATGACTAATGGATAACTATCGCTTACTGCACCTGTTTGCATGCATTATGGAGCTGCAGGGATCAATCCCTATTTTATAGGAACCCACTCGGAGTTCCACCAGCAGTGTCTAGTAGTTCACCCAAGTAGGTCATTAATTATCTTCAGTTAAACTTAGATCCCCATCAGTTGGATCAATTCCAGTGACTCTAGTGCCAGTTTGCATGATTCATGGGGACATGGGCGCCTTTGCTCAACTAACGATTCAATTAACTGATTGTAACTGATTTTAATTGGTTATTAACTGATTTAGTGATCTGTAGTTGCACTAGTTAGCTATTTATGGTGGTTATTTCACTCCTAGTTAGCTCTAGAGTCAGTCTAGGTTGGTAGATCCAACTACCTAAGAAGGTATTAAAATTATTCAATTGATGTTGTATTATATATTCACCCATAAGGTGAATAATTATTATTGGAAAATTATTCTCTTCTCTCTTTCTCTTGTGCAATTTATGTGAAGATTGTTTTTGGCCCAAGATCTAAATGGCACAACAATTCTAATATGGTATCAGTGCCTAGTAAGGGTAAATAGAAATTGTCTTTCTAGTTTTGTGTAGGTATTCAGTTCTCTCAGTAGTAGCACAATAGTGTGAGATTATGAAGGAAGAAGACCGGTTAATTCTCTCCATTCTATCAAAACTAGGTCTAGAATACTTAGTTTTTTTGTCAGCATTCTATGCTAGTAATCTTGCAGTTCGAAATTGGAGGATGCCATCCTTGGATGCATTCATAGATTCTCTTGCACAAGAGAATATCAAGCTGATTCAAACGGGGACTCTAAAAAACTCAAAGGATCATACGATTGATTCTATTGAAAGAAATAATCTCAAGTCCAAAGGAAAGCTAAAAGTGAAGGAGAAAAAGACAAAGTCAGACTCCGAAGATGAAGGTTCTAACTTTACTGAGGAAGGCTCAAATTTCAAGAACAAGGGAAATAAGAAAGGAAGATATCAGTGTACCTATTGAAGAAAATACTATCACAATGAAAAATATTTCTTTAAAAATAAAATGGACATCATGACTCAGCTTCTCTAAAGAAACAACATTGATGTGCCATTTTATGCAAGAAGGGAAAAATCTGTTGATCCCCAGGAGCACTATAACACTGTGCAATTAAAAGGTAATTATTGTCATGCATTGGTTGATAGAATAAAGTATGTTTCTGATATCTCTTATTTTGATACTCATTCTGATATATCATAATCATAAATCTATTTCCCTCCCATTGAAAAAATACTTATTAGTCTCCTAGAGCCATCTCCTCTCAATACTAGTTCTTTACCACTAGTTTCTGGCTTGTCTTCATCTGTATCCTTAAAAATACACTTGGATTCTTCTTTATATGATTTAGAATAATATTTGAAGTATGATATGCATGTTATGACACCTATGTCCCATCCATTTGATACTCAGAAGAGCCTACAACTCCCAAACTCCTCAGTTGGAAAACTAGTCAAATCCATAGTTTCCTATACTGTATCAATGGTGAAAGTTGTTATCATGTACTTACTTTGTATAATTGGTTGGTTTTACTTATAATTGGATATAAGTTGGATGTTTTTAAATTTTTTCTTGTCTGATATAAATTTTATTAGTTCAAATTTCAGATCCTTGTACTCACCAGATTTGCCAAATTGTCAATGTAGACTAGTTGAACCTAGTATTCCTACTATAACTCAACCGAATTTTGGAGCCAATATACCTTGGTTTATTGCTGATTCATATGACTTAATTTCTGATATATCAGAGCCTAATAATATCTATTATATAATTAGAAAGGTTTCACATCAGTTTGGAAAGAAGTTTCATGATCGGGTTCACCATTATGCAGCTAAATTGGAAATTGTGCTTTCCAATTTCATTGATGTCCATTGGTTAGGAGATGATTGCACAAATCTATTTTCCATCTCTGATTTTATGTTCATATCTGATATTTTATGTTGTCACATCAAATAGCACTCATATGATTCTCTCTCATCACGAGAAGATGAGCTACCAGGGGCTTCTCCTCATGCTTTTTGTCTACACAACATTGAAAATATGATACATCATCCAGGCATCTACAACAATTATACAAAGTTTTTCACCATGAAGTAGTAAATCAAGATTATTCAAGTGAAGAACAAAGTTAGAGTGAATTTTTTTATTTAAATTTTGTGCTATGTCAATTTTTGAGGAAGGATTTTCTCCATGAGGTTTTTCCTTTTCCCTCAATTTTCTCGATGGAAAAATAAATTCTTTACATTTAGATTGTAATGGGTGACCTTTGGTCTTAGTTACCAGGGCCCAGGTAGTCCAAGTTAGGATTAAAGGGGGGTTTTAGGATTATTAATCCTCCCATTGTCTCCTTTTTTACCACATAAAGTCTATTCTCTTAATTTCCCTAGCTTAGGAGGTCTTGTCACTTTACCAGTGCATGGGGGACATTATTAATGGACAATTGCCACTTATTGCACCTGTTTGCAGGCATTCTGGAGCTCCAAGGATCAATCCCTATTTTATAGGAACCCACTTGGAGTTCCACCAGCAGTGTCCAGTAGTTCACCCCAGTAGGTCATTAATTATCTTCATTTAAAATCCAATCCCCATCAGTTAGATCAGCTCTAGTGACTCTAGTGCTAGTTTGCATGATTCATGGGAACATGGGCACCTTTTCTCACCTAACCATTCAGTTA
Source organism: Pseudotsuga menziesii (assembly GCA_001517045.1). NCBI lineage: Eukaryota > Viridiplantae > Streptophyta > Pinopsida > Pinales > Pinaceae > Pseudotsuga > Pseudotsuga menziesii. Next base: position 81,445 of record LPNX010768306.1, read on the forward strand.
ATTGATTGTAACTGAGTGCAAATAGTTATTAACTAATTTAGTGATCTGTAGTTGCACTAGTTATATATTTATGGTGATTCTTTCACTCCTAGTTAGCTCTAGAGTCAGTCTAGGTTGGTAGATCCAACTTCCTGAGAAGGTATTTGAATTCTTCAATTGATATTGTATTATATATTCATCCATAATGTGAATAATTAATAATGGAAAATTATTCTCTTCTTTTTTTCTCTTGTACAATTTATGTGAATATTGTTTTTGGCCCAAGATCTAAATGGCACAACAATTCTAATATCTCCAACCCTTACATATCCCATCCCATAAATGGTTAGAGATATCCATGGGTTTTATCATCGGTATTCCTATGTCAAAAGGAAAGGATAATATATTCATAGCCATTGACCGATTAACAAAATACGCTCACTTCATTAGTATTTCATCAAAAGCAAAGGCTAGCCAATTCTCCTATAGTTATGCAAAGAATATGTTTAAGCTCCATGGGTTTCAAAAAAATTATCACTAGTGATAAGGACCCCAAATTTACCAGAAACATTTGGAAGGAATTGTTACACTAGGTAGGGAATTCATTAACTATGATTACCTCTTAACATCCACACACATATGGACAGACTGAAATCACAAATAAATTCCTTGAAGGATACCTTAGGAATTTTGTGAATGCCCTCCAGATTCTTTGGGTACATTGGCTCCACTTTAAGAATGGTGGTACAATAGTACATATCATACAACGACAAAAATGTCCCCTTTTGAAGCTTTATATGTGTATCCTCCTCCTACGATGAAGCAATATGTTATCAACAGTTTCAAAGTTCCAACAATGAAAGACTATCTAGCGACATCTGATGAGGTCATCCATATTAATTTGAAGAGTCATATTGAACAAGAAATAAATTGCATGAAGCAACAAGATGACACCAAAAGAACTGATCGAGAATTCGAAGTAGGTGATTGGGTGTTTGTTTGAATCCAACCATAAAAACAAACTTCACTTAAAAACTTCAAAAACCATAAACTTGTGCCAAGGTTTTATGGACCATATCAATTAAGGAAGCGGGTAGGATAAGTGGCTTATGATATGGACATAACTAATAAAGAGGAAATACATGAAGTTTTCCATGTATCCTACTTAAAAAAATAAATTGGGTCCAAGTACTCACATACAAAAATAATTACCTATGCTAAACGATGAAGGAAAATTGGTGCTAGAACCTGAATCCATATCAGTGATTAAAACCAGAACACTTCATTCTAGATTTGTCGATGAATACTTTGTGAAGTGGAAAAACTTACTTGGTGAAGAAGCTACTTGGGAAACTGAATATTTTTGTTCATGAAACATATGCTTACCAATGCTTCATGGACGAAGTATCTCAGAGAGGGATGACTTGTAATATAAGTAGAGAAAACTAGTAAAATAAGTTATTTAAATAATATTTATTATTATTATTATTATTATTATTAGTTAAATGTCGGCAATAGAAAGACACATCATTATGATGTTTCACTTTCATAGTATTTAATGTCGCTCATTCTCTTGTAAAAATCAACATTGAATTACCAAAATATATATTTACGAAACCACGATTCGAACATGTAAAGTTTTATCCTTACAATGGATTTGGGACATGATTGATGATGGATCAAGTATTGTTTCAAGACATGATGGAGGATTCTAGACAAGATGTTGGATTGAGGATTGATTGAGGACAGGATGATGGACATATCATGGATGAAGGGTTTGATGACGTTGGCATCTATCACTCACATAGATTTTTTGATTGGTCAATATTTTTAAGGAGTTTGATGAAATTTTGATGGATTTCTAGGATTATGGTTTGGATGGATGCTTTGCCACATTTTAGCATTTGACGACATTTGAGGAATTTTTTATTTACATCATTATTTCACACATTTGATGAAATTTTGGCATCAATATTTGGAGCAATACAATTGTTCACTTGGTTTACTTCGTAGAGGAGTTTTGGTAGGATTATCAAGGTTTTGTACTCATGAATTTATAAGACAGAGGGTTCAGATGTTGATCGACATATTTTTTTCTGTTAGTTGGATTATTGAAATATTTTTATGTGTAGATATTTTAGAGCTTCATAGTCTTTAGAATTCATATGGATATTATTTTGACCTTGCATAGGGAAAATGATTCCTCTGGATTTTCTCTTGGCACATTGGATTGCTAGGGATTTTCAAGAAATGGGATGTGTTGGTCTTGCAACAAATCCAATTCTCATAAGGATTTTCTCTCATCATTTTTGGGTCCACATTAGTGAATATTTGAAGGATATATGACCCTCTTGTTGCATAGTGATTTTTCCATATTCGTTTTTCAACATCCACTTTTGCATTTTTTAAGGCATCTCTTCATATACACTCATGAGGTTTCAGACCATGAGTGTTAGATTGAATACTTGGACATGTTATCGGCTTGTGCAACAGTATTTGAGGATTGTTAACAATATTACTCATAATAATTAAGTCCTAAGCCACTTTTTTTTTTAAAATCTTGGGTTAGTTACGTGGATCATTAAAGGTGGTTATTGGATATTGTACCATAAATTTAGTTTATTTGTGAATGCATAATTAATATGGCTCTGGAATTTTTATGATATCTCCTTATTTCTTGGTTATTCTTGATATTTGGTCTCCTTTTTATTTATGTCACAAAAGACAGAGAACCAATTATGACTACAGCCATTCATTTTTTATAATTTACATTGCTCTATGATTTTGAAGCTAAATACTAGGGTTAATTGGAAAGGTAACATCCCATAATTTGACGGGGAAATTAAATGAAGAGTTATTGGACATTTATGATTAGAGACTGTTGAGAGGGATCATATGGGAGGTAATAAACATATTTTAAATTAGGATATCAATATGGAATAAGATGCCATATAATTGAGCAACAATATGATTGGGTCCAAATCATTAATTTGTCCAAGTATATTTCATTTTGACCAATTTAACATCAATAAGATCCTAGTCCCTACTAATGTCCTATGTGTTTTCCTTGAATGGATCCTTGATAATGGAAGCTCCTTTATTCTCTTGTCTTGATAGAGACAAATTAAAGTTACCCAGAAAATATTGCCTCCTTGTAGGGTATTGGCATATAAATATTAAAAATATTAAAATGTGTACTTGAGTTTACGTGGGTCAATCTGGAGAAACTTTGAATGTTATTTTTGATGAAAATTTCCTCTTGTAGAAGGGTTTTATCCCATAATGTACATATACCTATAGACACACCTCTTGAATTTATAGCATTTCCTTCACTTCATGGACAGTGCCTATTGCCAATTTTCAACATATCAATTGCATCTAGCTTTGTCTCTTGGAGGAGGGGGATAGTTGGTTGTTCTATCTTTGTAGAATCTTGCATGGATTTTCTTTGAATTTGATAACCATGAATCTACAATTATATGATACACTAATCATTATTTAACATTGAAAGGAATGCAACCCCCTCCCTAAGAATGGGTTTGAATATCTTGGTTTGTATTCTTTGATTTTATTCCCATTGGTTTCTCAATCCTTGATTGAGTGCCAAAGATATTTTACTTTTTTATTGATTCTTATATTCTTTCCCTTGTAGGTTTCCTCCCAAACCATTTTTATTTCTTCTATTCTTTTCCATCATTTATGTTCTATTCCTCTTCAATGCGATGTTGATAGTTTTTCTTGTCATAACCCTCAAGATTAGGGGTTTATATTGGATATGTGTTGGTGTGTTTCCCTATATACCTAGGTTCAGTTCCTCATTCATCAAAAAATCCCAATATATCATCCCAACAGAGGAGATCTTGGTTGGCAACACATGAGACATAGATGAAGTATCACTTGCGATATCTTATTGGGAACTTCTAGAACCAGGTTTCTATAGTTATGAGGGGGATTTCCCTATTACAACACTATCGGAAAAATCGAAAGAAACTCGAAATATACAAATGTCCCATACATTCATTCACAAATATATCCTATTGATACGTCGACATAGATAACGTTATATAACATAAAGCATTAACACATACTTAACCCATTTAGATGTGCGCCACACACACACACACACACACACACACATAGAAGCTCATTCACAATGGGTTCTACGTAACACATTCAAATCAGCTCATTCACCATAGATATGAATTTGACACAAACAAAGAAATTAAATACATATAGAGATAAGATATAACATGGAAACAAATATAAGAAAAACCAAAAAGGTTCTCTTCATCCGGCATGAGAAATGGTTTATGAACTTTGATCTACGCACGCAGCTTGCAAACTCTTCTTTTCATATTATTTACAATTCATGTATTCTTCTCTCATCTCATCCTCTTTGGTTTAGGTCTCTCTCTCTCTTATTTTTCTCTAAATGGATCATCGATCCACACAAGGCTTGGATCAAATGCTTTTATGATTTACAACTCTTGCTTTCTTTCCTTCGATTGTCGTCATCGTTGTCCACACATAGCTTAGATCGACTCTTTTATAATATTTTTACACTTCTTGATTTAATAACCATCGACTAACTCTCAACTATCAATAAACATATTGTATTTCTAATTTAACCGATCCCATTGCATCTAAAAATAGGAACTATTGATCAAAATTACAATAATTGTTTATGACTAAAAGCAAGATTTTACTCTAACTGGTTCTTTACCAAAAATAGGTCAACTCCTTTTCTTGACCTACTTTCTTCGTCTTTCATCATGGCTCCTTCCATCGTGGTATTTTTTTGTCTTGCAACTGGAATATTCATATTTCTGAGCAAGATTATGTCTAAATTTTCCTAGTGCCAACAACCCCCCAACACTCACATATGGCTCGTCCTAAGACACATTAGTCAAAAATATCAGTTAGTGCATCCTTGCTATGAGAATATTGAAACATTTTCACGACCTGTTCTGTTTCTTGTTATACTTTCTCTTGTACCGTTTTCAATTTTTCCAAAATTCCAGAATTGATATGTTTCGAAGTTGTCATTCCTATCGAAGCCAACGCTTGTCAAAATTTTTCATAAATAGGTTGAATAATACATGTAACTTTCTCTGCTTCTGCTTGAATTTCTGTGAAACAGCCTGATTTCTTCTGTTGTTGTGTGTGCAGTTTGGCTACTTCTTGTTGTAGTTTTTTCATATCAAAATCCTTGGATATCTTTTCTATTGTCGACAAATTTTCACCTTCATTCTTTAATTAGGTAAAGTCTGCCTCAACAGAATGCAACTGCTCTATCACCTACTCCAACTCTGTGTCATCAATAAAGGCTTCCCATGAATGAGAGACTTGTTTGAATGCTTTAGCATAGAGTACTTATGCTTCTTCCATATTTTGTAAAGCCTTAGTGGATGCCTTTTTTTTATCTTCTAGCACCTCCGGTGGTGTACTGAGAATTATTTTGGATTCCAACTTCGTGACTTGCTTGTGTAGTTTCTCAACAACTTCACCTAGTATAAATAGTTTTTCTTCTCCAAACATTTCTAGTGCGATGATTTCATATGTGAAGTTGCTACAATTCAGTGTGACAACTGCTTCTAGTCAATGCTTGTCATCCTACTAGGTCTTACCTTTATTCTGATTGTCCTTAACTATTTGTTTGAGCAAAGAAATAATTTTCATTGATGTATTCATATTTCCATATATTGCTTGTTCCATTTTCTTCATTTCTTCGACTACAACCCGCTAAATAACATGCAATTGATACATTGGAACTGCAGAAAAATTAACAGTAACATGGCCAATATCCTTGACCATGGAATTAAGCTCCGAAATTCCCATGTCAATTGCTTTACCAACTACTTGAGTATTTATTTGTTTAGTTGTAAATGATGTTTCGACAGGTCTCTCTTCAGATGGTTCAGGGATGTAGTCAATTATGGTGCTTGGTCAACTGATACTCGAAATTATTTCACTGTAGTACAAAGTACCTACAGTAGATCAATAGCATTGCTTACCAGTTATGTATGTCATTCATTGATCTTCCTGCAACTTTGGTTCACAACTTCTTCCATTATGTCTGATAGGATATTATGATAACCATTTTTAATACCGATGATCCCAGATGATCTGTCATCCTTCCTCTTCTCATGACTCATCTTGGTATTTTATGAGCTCTTTCTCTTATCACCCAACTTTGGATCTATTGGGGTTGCGCTAGATTCATCTTAACTATTGTAGGAAGAGATCCTTGGGATTTCTACTGGTGGATCTCCTCCTTGATATCCATTATTATTTTCCAATGGTTCATCCTCTCGTGGTGCTTCTTCTATAGAGAGTTGATCCTCTGCGATAGGTAACCTCCATTATTCAAACCATTCCAGAATAATGGCTTCAATTTATTCACCGATTAGCTGAAATTGCATCACTAACCATTGGTCTAAGGGTCCCGTTGGGGCTGCAAAAAGATGTGGTGTAACCCGATCAAAAATATTATAATATTTTGAAACCACTTGACGGTTTCCTTCGTTATTTGTGATTGATTCTTAAGAAAATGTTGGATTGCTTCAGCTTGTAGATAGAACTCAACATTGTTATATTTTTGTCTTTGTGGATTTTTCGTTGTTGAACTAGATATTTTGGTTACTGGATCCTCTACATGGAATGGGGACATCTACCCCTTGGTATTCTAGCGGTTCTTCCCATGTGAAAAATGAGGTTAGAATTAATATCCATGATTATTTAAAGGGGTTACCTTTATATTGTGCATCGACAACATCAACTAGTAAATCATTCAAACAATATGTTACCCAGTTTATCTAGACACCAGCTGCGCACTACTCTATCGCAATGATTCTACTTGTTGTAGATGAGTCCTTGGATACGAACTAAGCAATAATGTCATTGGTGGAGGAAATAGAAAAGCCTCTCTTATCTCATGTCAGATCATACTTTTCCTTCATTCTATTGACCGGAGTTGTATCATGGTCCTTGCCAATGAAAAAATGGTGTTGGGTCAACTCATGCAAGGGGGAGTCTTGTGATCGATGCTATCAGCTCAATATAAACTGAGATTTTCCTTTTGAGCCATAGACATCCTCCCTGAAAACACACTAGTAGTTGTTTTACAAATGCATTAACTTCTTCTGTGTGACCAAAATGTGGCATGTGCATCAATGACAATAGATTTGATTTATCCAATCCTTTGGCCCATTCCATAAGAACAATGTGAATTGAGCCATCCTTCATTTTCATGACAGTAGTCATGTTGGGCCTAGGGAAAGGAAGGTAGAATTCACTTAGAATTTGGCCTAAGTATGGAAAAGAGATAAAGAAGAAGAGAAAGGAGCCACGACAAAATCAATAAAAGGAAGGAATAAGAAGAAGAGGAATCTGTGATAAAAGGAAGAAGTGTGACAAGGGATGATGCGACATAATAGTAGTATCAGAAGGCATGCACGTGGCATAATAACTAGAAAATGACAGAAAGATGTAACGGTTAGAAAGTGACAGGACATAAAGATCATGGGTACGAGTTCGGATAAATCCATCAAAAACCACACATATGAAGGTATCTTTGTAATTCAGGTCATTAGTTCCTCCCTTTAGGTGTTACTAGAAAGAGGAAAGAAATCCTTTTGGCTAAGTATAGGAAGTGGCCTGAGAAAGAGATAGAAAAAGAGTCTGTAACAAGTATGAAAAATAGATAATAAACGAAGAAAACCAGGATGCATGTAGGTTAGCTTCTCTACTGTTGGATCCACTACTGTTAGCTTCTATGAATTTTGTTGTCTGTTAGTATTGATGAGTGCATATGAGTTAAATAATCTGCAGCTAAGTTTGCATAATTATAAGATAGGTCGAGTCGATCCAGGATGTGTACGGATCAGTAGTAAAGCTGAGTAGAAAGAGAGAAAAGAGAATATCAGAGAGCATGATAGGAAGAAAGAATCTGTAAATATAGAGAATAAGATCTAGAACAGAGTCTACATCTTAGTGCACAGACAAAAGGTGCATATATTTCTCATTCCAGATGAAGATCACCTTGTGGCTTTTTCTTGGATGGGTTTCCACATTATCTCATATGTATATATGTGAATGCTAAATGTGTTTGAGTTACTTATGTAATTGTTGCATTAAATGGATGGTTATATATTTTCTTATGAATGAATAGATGTATATCAGTCGCATTGTATCAGTTGAGCATCATTATGCTGCATAAAGAATGTTGATATAATAATTTTCATAAGAGAAGTTGGTTCGTGGTCTAACTGTTCACAGTGAGCATAAATAATCCACCCACAGACTTCGTTTAGACCCTTGGTAAGGGATCGAGGTACCAGAAAACCCCCACCCAACTGCAGAAACATGTTCTGGCAGTTAACCATCAAGAGAGATATTTTGGGTGATACTACATCTGCGTTGCAGGTGCTGTTGAATGAGCTCTACACTGTCGGGATGATATCTTGGGATTTGTTCCGCTAAGCAGAAGGGAAGGAAACTGGTCCAGGAGGGAGAAAATACAAAAAATAGTTTCGTTGCCGAGACCTAAATAATTTTTATGAGGGATATGTTGTGGGAACCAACGAAACCTGAGATCCGAGATTGGGTGGATTTCAAAGAGTTAGAATTCACACAAGAAGAAAGTGAATAATCTCGGTGGAACCCAGTAGAGTGGTTGGGCCATTACATCTATATGAACATCCATGATATTTTCTTTTCTGAGTTTCCCATTGTGTTGCATGAGTGGTTTTCTAAGTTGGAAACCCAACAAATAAATTTCCAAGGAGGAGAACTGAAGGAGTGGAATCCTCAGTTGATTGAGCGACTAGAAAGAGTAAGCAAACTTGTGTCAAGGGATGTGGGTTTTTGGATAGATAGTATCTTGGAGGGATACATTACTTAGTTTGTTGTTGAAATAATAACTTCATACAGTGAGGAAGAGCATAATTTTTTTCAAGGAACACATGTTAGATATATTTCATCTTTAAAGACATGGATACAAATGTTTGTTTGTGAAAAAGGAATTATATGAATGTGACAAGTGAAGAATGTAAAAAAAGAGTGGGTATGTCGCAACATAATTCTATGAAAAATGGCACAACCTGAGTTGAGATGTTCCCTGGAGATAGTGGAATTGAGATAGAGTATGGTTATTTAAGAAGCGAAAGAAGATTTAGATTTGGAAAAGGAAGAAAGGCTATGTTAGGAAGAGGGAGTTGCAGCATGAACATAGAAGAAGAAGACTACAAGATTGCGCCGTACCTAGGTGAAGGGTCTTGCGACGAAGAAGAAGAATATCAGCCGATCTCTAAAGGATTTGAAGAATCAGAATATTTGATGAAAGATCTAGATCAGGAAAGTGGTTAAAACCTGCCTACAACACCACACACATCGCTAGAGGTAAGATCTAGAGACTTATCTCTAACTGCATTTGTAAATACATGTAGTACTAATGTTGTAAATAGCGGACAAGGGAGTCTGTTAAGCCAAAATTTTGTTCCAACTATACCAACAGTAAATACAATGGCTGGGAATGAAATTAAGTTACCAATATTCAATGGAAATGGGTTGGAGGACCCAAAAAAACATTGGTTTATTTATGAAGCTGTGTGGATTGTGTGGAAGATCTAGGATGAGAATATCAAGAAAGCATAGATGATCATGACTCTGCAAGGTCATGCACTTGACTGGTACATTAAATTTTCCATAGTGCCAGTAGGATTTTTCCAAAAAACACTTGAAAAGATTTGAGTGGAAATGATAGATGAGCATAGGAAGCCAAAGTCTGAATTAGAATGCATTACTGAGATCAAAGAAATTAAGCAGCCACTGATAGAGTCTGTCTGGGACTTTGACCATATATTTAAGACATTGATGGCCAAAGTGAGCTTCCAAATGTCAAACATACAACATAAGGAGTGGTTCATTTATGCCTTATTGTCGTGCATCCGAACTCCGTTGATGCAATAAAAGATTGTGTTACAGACATAATCTCTTGAGATAGTAATAAAGCTAGAATCCTCACCGATTGGAGACAACACCACAAGAATGATGCAAATTAAGTCATAGATGGCCAACCTTACGGTGTTGCTCCATGACATCAAGAGAGGAAAAGAATTTCAAGAAGAACTATGGTGTACAATATGGAGAACTGACTAACACCATAAAGACAATTTCTTGACATTCATGAACTGTGTCGCAGCAGGAGGGCCGATCCTGATAAATAACCAAGGGATGCCTTGGTGTATAATATGTCATATTAGAGGCCACAAGTATGAAGAATGTCTCTATTTACAAAATATTGTAATTCAAACAGCTAGTATGTATTGTAAATTTTGTAAATAAGTAGGTCATGACAAAAAAGACTGCAGAGCACTTCAACTTCTGCAGGAATAGATGATGGATACCTACTTGATGAAAAATGATGAGTAGATGCAAGCTGAATGAGCACAGACTTAGTATCAACCTATTCAATATCCACCACCACAATATCAACAACCATAGTATCCTCAACTGCGATACCAACAAACTCAGTATCCACCACAACAACAATACCCTCAACAAAGGGCGGGTGGAAATTTTTGAGGATGAGGAAAAAAACAAGTAGGAGGAGGATTTGGTTGAGGAAGAGTCCAAGTCATATGTTATAACTATGGGAATCCAGGAAATTTTGCTCCAGATATACAAAGTCTTGCAAAAACATGTACATATTGTAAAGAATTTGATCACACTATTGAACTGTGTCTGCAACTAATTGCGAAATGAGAGGTTGGAACTGTCGTAAATCTAAATCCGGTGCCAAATATGAATCCAAAACCCAACTAGAACATTCAGATGATTTCTTCCAAGCTGAGAGATCCTAACATCGTCGTGGTTACAAGAGGAGGTGTTGCGACAAGTGCAGAACAGAATACACAGCATGGACAACTGCAGGTACAACCCGCGACACAAAAGAATGCCCCACTCAATTTATAGAAGGAGAAGGAAGTCTTCTTGGATGTGCAACCAAAGTTTGTTGATGCTAATCAACTGTCGACATCTGGACAGGTCAAGACCATGCTTGAACAATTTGAACGGTTACTCAAGAAGAAACTAATGGAAAAGGTTAGTAATCTTAACAACTTTTTCAAATTTTTTTTAGCACTAATCAATGATAAATATGTTGTTGCAGAACTGAACACACTTATAGAAGAAAATCCATATGACTTGCAACTTGAAAAAAAGAGTTAACCAGATCAGGAAGAGACTAAAAACAAGCCATGAACTACACATGACTGCACATGTAGGAGATTATGATATGTATTATATCATATTAGATTTGGGCTCATATGTTAACATATTGAAAATACAAACATGGGAGAGAATGAATAAGCCACGACTGGACTGGTCTCCCATCCAGTTAAGGCTTGAGAACCAGTCAAAGGTTCTACTAATTGGTATACTGACTCAAGTTCCTATAGAAGTCGAAGGCTTAAGGACATATATAGAATTTGAAGTAATCGACATTGTCAATGCCAAAAATCCATACCATGCAGTTCTTGGATATGATTCGGCAATAGAAAACCAAACCATTATTAATTTTAAGAAAATTATCTTATCATTTGAAGATTCTGAACTAAGGGTGGTCACACCAATCGATCTGCTTGAAGGGAAGAGATATGTTGAGCCAGTATATAGTGAAGGACAAGGCAATTACCTGGATCAATTATGTAATATCATGTCTTCAAGAGAAGATTATAAAAATACAACAACTGATGGAATGTTGAGTTGGCGAAGTGTAAGTTTTTGCACATCTGATTCGGGTGATGCCCTAGAAAATTGGAAGAACATGCTACATGAAATTTCCTTGAGAAAATGCAGAAGAATCACAAGATATGTCCTAAGGGTAGAAGCTGAAGCAAGAGAGTTTCCTATATATGAAGGACTACCCAACCTTGCGTCTTTTCTGGTCATAGTTTGAAGAAAAAGTTACAGAATCACAGCGACTGTCTGCCTTGGATTTTGTGCCAAAAGCTATGCCCTCTAGATGGTGGGGTGCACATAAATAATATATATTTGAGTTTCCATAATGGAAAATATTACTAGAGATTAGATTTGGAGAAGAGATCAGTTATTCTGATCATAACTATACATTATTGACAAATCCTATGGAAGATATTGAGCACTGTTGCATGACATGAAGGATTATCCACGACAGGAGTAGGTTCGTCGATTCATCCACACATTGGAAATGGTACCAAGAAATTTGTATACATCAGTGAAGCTGCAAAGAGGAACTATCGAATGGAAAGATTTAGTTACAAGCTTCATCCATACATTTGAATTCGCAAGTGAACACCCAACAATTGATGTTGCTCTACAGAAAATGAAGGAAAATATATTTGAAGAAATATCGATCGCATCCATGAAATTCCATCAATGCAGCATGAGAGTACACCACTGGATGGAATGTTACAATATTACATGAGAACTTGTTAATGATCATCCACTTGAGATAAAAATACCTGAGTCAGAATGTATGCGTGTAGTGGAAGGAGATGGTATGTATATTAACCAATTCCTAAGTCCACTCAAGATCAAGAAAGTAAATATTTCTCGTATGAAAACCCAATGTTTTCCAATATTGGATATTACTGGGATGATGAGACTGTGGGAAACATCACTGACTTACTACATGAATTTTAGGTTCTATTCCCTACCAAATGTTTTGAGATGAAAGGAATAGTTGGGGACTTTGGTGAAATGAGGATACCTTTGAGGCCTGATGAAAGGCCGGTCAAACAATAACCATATAGATTAAACCCACACTATAAAGAAAAAGTTAAATTTGAACTGGATTGAATGCTAGAGGCAAGCATGATAGAACCCATTGAAGAATCAGAATGGATCAGTCCAATTATAGTGCAAGAAAATAAAACTTTAGGTGAAGTGAGAATTTGTGTCGACCTAAGGAAATTAAATGATGCATGTTTGCATGATCAATTTCCAACTCCATTCATAGATTAAGTATTGGAGAATGTCAGAGGACAAGAAATGTATTCTTTCATGGATGGATTCTCAGGCTACCATCAGATAAGAATTGCAAAGGAGGACCGACACAAGACTACCTTTGCGATGGAGCGGGAATGCTACCAATACACGATAATTACCTTTGGACTCAAGAATGTGTCTGCAATTTTTTCTAGAATTGTAGTTGCTACATTTAAATATTTTATACATAAATTTCTTGAAGTCTACTTTGACGACTGGACAGCATTTGGTGTTCTAAAATACCATATAGAGAGCCTCATAATGATGTTGGAACGGTGCCTCTAGTATCAAATTTATCTAAATTTGAAAAAGTGTATCTTTTGTGCGCATTTTGTAGCTTTGTTAGGCCATGTGGTCTGTCATGAAAGAACTATGGTTGATCCAGCCAAGGTTGCAATCATCCTTGACTTACTGCCACCTACCATGGTTAATAAATTAAGAGAAACATTAGGACATAATGGATACTACATAAAGTTTATCAAGGGTTATGTGGAGATGATTTCCCCACTGGAGAAACTGCTAAAAAAAGACACTAAGTTTCAGTGGACAAAAGAATGTCAAGAGAGTCTCAACAGGGTGAAGAACAAGATGGCTACTTCACCAATACTTTTTTTTCCATATTGGGAAAAAGAGTTCCATGTTCTTGTTGACGCATTGTCTGTTGTACTTGATGTGGTATTGATGCAGTCGGGTGAAGGATCAATTGATCACCCCATTTCCTTTTCTAGTAGAAAGTTATCATATGCGGAGAAAAATTATACCACGATGGAGAGAGGAGGGCTAGCGATAGTATATGTGCTGCAGAAATTTAGACACTATTTAATAGGTGGACATTTCAATATGTACACTGACCATTCTGTGCTAAAATATTTCGTCAATAAACCAGTGTTAGGGGGGGAGATCTGCCAGTGGATTCCCCTCTTCCAGGAATTTAATTTTGAGATAATTGTTAAACCTGGTTGATTGAATTTGGGACCAGACCATCTTTCAAGGATTTAAAGTGGAGAAGAACCTACCAGTATGAAAGAAAATATTTCGGATGTGAAACTATTTGTGATAGCTATATTTGAAGACCAATATAAAGATATCATACATTTTCTGAGTACGGGTTATGCTCCAAATGGTGGTTCGAGCTGCATATTTCTAGTTAATTGCTCAACACTTGTATAAAATGGGTCTTCAGGAGATACTTAGACATTGCGTCTCAGAACATGAGAAACCAAGGATATTAAGTGAAGCACATGTTGTTGTCGTAGGAGGTCATGATACCGAAAAAGCGACAGTGCGCAAGATATTATAGGCAGGATTATGGTGGCCCACCATGCATGCAGATGATTGGAATTATTGTCGCAGCTATGATATCTATCAAAGAACTGGGAAGCCATCCCAAAGGGATGAAATGCCATTAGTACTGTAGGTAACATTACAAGCATTTGGTAAATGGGTTGTTGGCTTCGTAGGACCTATCATTCTAGCTGGAAAGTGCACGGGAGTAAGGTATATTATCACTATGACTGATTACCTAACCATATGGGAAGAAGTTGTGCCTATAAATGACTGTACTGCTGCAACAAATGCAAAGTTATTATTTGAAAATATTGTGACAAGGTTTGTCTACCCAAATATTTTGATCAACAATCAAGGTACAGATTTTGTTAATTAATTGATTTAGGAACCGACTGATGAATTTCATATACATCATAGTAGAACAACTCCATATCACCCTCAAGCAAATGGAGATGTCGAAGAATTTAACAAGATTATGGAAAATGCACTAACAAAGGTCTACGATGCACGAAGGGATGAATGGGATTAGAAGTTCACTGTAGTACTATGGGAATATCGCACAACATGTAATAAGTTGATAGGTCAGAAACCATTGAGGTTGGTATATGGACAAGAAGTTGTCATGCCTATGGAGTACATTGCACCAAGTTTAAGAGTTGATGCAGAAACTAAAATGATAGATGTTGATGCTTTGGAATATAGATTATTTCAACTAATACACTTGGAGGAAGAACACTTTATTGCAGGATTTCACTAGAACATAGAAAAGAAAGGAAAAATGTATAGCATGATAGACACATTAAGAGAAAGCATTTCACAGTCGAAGGCCTTGTTCTTATGTATGATAGTAAATTCTTCAAGCATTCGGGAAAGATGAAAACACATTGGTTAGGACCGTATTTCATTAAGGAAATCAGTGATGAAGGAGCAGTGAAGTTAGATCAATTAGATGGGATAGAGGTAAGTGGGCTCATCAATGGGACTTGATTGAAACCTTATTTTTATAATTGAGACTAGGTCGCATATATAAAAAAAAAAGATAAAAGAGAAAGAAAAAAGAGAATAGATAAAACAAATGAAAGAATTCAAAATTGTAGTCGCAAGGAGTGCGACAAGAAAATTGAGGAGATGGAAATGATGTGACATTGGCACAATGATGAAGAAAATTGCTAACAAGACGAATATGAGTCATTAAATATGCAGATACTAAGAGAATCTGATGGTCACCTTAGTCATAAGTATCATGATGTCCCAACAAAAAGGAGCGGTGTAGTTGGCAGCGTCAACATAACAACTAGGAGACCCACGTGATGGATCGTGTTGTAATTATCCTACGTGATGATTGCGCATGTGAATATTTGTCGGATTTAATTCCTGGACAAGCTTTCTACTGTCCCTCACTTGCAAATTAACTCTCATAAAATGCCATAGCGAGTTGCTGTTTGGAACACCTAGAGTTGAAGTGCACTTGTTGGAGAAGTATGGTGACTGTGAAATTTAGTGCTAGTGACCCTAGGGGATCTGTGATTGAATTTGTTATACCTATTAGGTTTGAGAGAAATGTTGTCAGATATGTTCCACCGCAAGAAGGGAGGCAATTGGAAACTAATCTAATTCCATTCGTCCTTGCACTAACAATACAAACCATCTTACCAGGGTTGACAATGAGGAAGTGTTCTGGCACCTGCAAGAGAAACACTGTCTCAACATTGATAAGAAAGAGAAAAGAAGTAGGGGCTAGAATCCAAGGCCAAAGGACATCCCACTGAAGTTGCCTGATAAAATTGCGGAAATAGTCACCATAAGGAATAGTATCCATTTCCAGAACCCATCGGTCCTAATTAGTGTTCGGATTGTGGAAAACAAAAATAGAGGTCACCATCATCACCATCATCTCTACAAAATGGTAAAACCATAAGTGGTGATGAAATTTTCAAGAAACAAATGAACTAACAGATCCCAATAAGGAAGGTGTAGTCAAGAATATTGCACCTTATACAGACAGAAGCTGTTCCTTTGGTCTGAATGGTTCAGATCCAGTACAAATGAGTGGACGACAAAGGATGAAGACCTTCCCTGAATGTTGTAAACACCTGGAATAATTCTTTGATGTCAAACAAACAAGAACATCAAAGCTACCAGAAAATTATTCACACATCCACACTAGTGACTAAGGAATCCAGTAACATATACATGTGAGATCAAAACAACGGATATGTGGGACGGAAATCAGCTTTGCATTAAGAAATGAATGAAGAAGCTTACAACCATTGCCTTAGTGTTGACAAACTCCTCCACAAGACAAACACGTCATCCCTGATAGCTCCAACTTGCTCTCTTGTGCTCTCCAATGGATTCGGTTAGATAGTCAATTCAACAGAATAACAATACCATTTAGTTCTCCCCCTCAACTATGGATATGAGCTTGTATTTATAAGGCTCAATGCATAGAAATATTTGAGAGAATTGTGGGTGAGGTGGCTCTAAGATCCTACCAAGAGGGATCTCAACTCCAACTAACCCATATTGATGTTAGAATAATCAAACCCATAGTATTACCCACTTAGACATTAATTTATTTATTTTTGTCTTATTTGCCTAGTTCATGAGTCCCACCATGTTCAAGTTGCTAATTGCCTATCCATAGAGGTCAAACTTGCCATCTTTGACTCATGTAACGCTTGGGAAATCCTTAGGAATCAAATCTGCTTTATTCCTGGCCTCCTAGGCACCCTTCTGCTTTTTCTGCTTTGTTGACTGCTTTTTCAGTTTTTAAAGCACATAAGGAAAGCAAGACTAGGTGAGGTGAACCTATTTTATTCTCCTTTCATCCTCCACTCTTTCCTCCATGCAAAAGCATGTATGAGCTGCCATTTCACCACTCATTAGCTTGCTCATGCGCCCTTGCCAATTCGTGAGCCTCATGACATATTTGGGATCAACTTTTACACCTATGGGGAATTTGCCTATTTTGGGTAAGCCTGCTTTATGCTAGTTTTGGATGCCTCCTTATGCATTCGACCTATTGATGTATTCTATATATACAGTAGCCTATGTTATTACAGGGTTGGCTATTGTACACTGAGTTAATATAATTTTGTGTTACAGCTCCATTTTCAGTCTCCATT